>JAOVYX010016005.1:0-25980 GCA_035668315.1 Drosera spatulata | reverse complement strand
CCTCCAAGTTTCTTCAACTCCATGGAACATCTCCCTATCCATCTACCATATGAGGCAAAAACGGCTGGACCTGTTCATTATAGATGGATGTATCCCTTTGAGAGGTAATGATTACTTCATTCTAAATTCAATCTACCAAGGATCTCACTCTGGATGGGCCAGTGAATTTGTTCTTACTTTGTTTTTGAAGGTTCTTGTTCCATTTGAAACGAAAGATTGGAATAAAGCACATGTGGAGGGCTCTATATGTGAAGCCTATCTTTTGGAAGAAGCAAGCGGCTATGAAAAGTTGTATTTTTCCGAAAGTGTGGAGACAAAATTGTATAGGAGGCCAAGTGATGCTGGAAACGATGAAAACCTGTCGGATGTTTTTTGCAAGAACGGAGGTTATGCTCCGATTGAGAGGAAAGTAAAGACAAAAAAGAGGGCAGAAAAGAAATTGATGCTTGATGATCAAGATGCCGAGACAGTTCATACATACATTCTCGCGAACTGTGAACTTGTTGTCCCGTTTGAGCGGTAGGCCATATTTATTCTTCACTGATCAAATTACATATATCGACCATATAAATGTGCTAAGCTTTTCGAGGAAGCGATAGTGAACAGAGGTTGTGTTGACATTGTAGAAGAAGCATGGACGAAACCGCGACTACTTGGTTTTTTTCTTCGTTTGATTTAAGTAGTCTCCAAGTTTGTCATTATCGTACGTTTTGATTGTCAAAATATTTACTCACGGGTCCGACTCTTTGAGGGCAATGAGATGGTGAAGACAATAGCTGCGGGGCCTGCGGTTTATGTCAAAAAGTTCAAACAATATGTTATCAATGATTTTTTTTCGATACATTCTCAATCATTAAGGAAAAAACAACAGCAAATTGGGATGTTTATGTGAAAGGAGATGGCGTCGAGGACTACCATGGCATTCTCGTAGACATTGTTGAACTCCAATATATCGGACATATTTTAGAAGCTTAAAGACTGTGCTTTTCAAATGCGAATGGTTCGATTCAGTCTCTGGATTGAGCGTACACCCGAGCTGTAGGCTTGTTGACATAGATCGTCTGAGCAGATACAGAGGGTTGTATGATCCTTTTGTACTTACCACTCAAGTCATTCGAGTATATTATGCTCCTTATCTGGGGTGTGCACCCCGAGACAGTAGATGATGGACGGTATTCAAAACGAAATCACGATGTACTATTGAAACTCGCGAAGCAATGGAACAAGCTTTACAAGAAGATTTCAATGTCTCCTCCTTCATTCTTGAACCATTGGAAGAAACAGAATATGACAATGATGATGAAGATGATGAGATAGGCGAGGAGGAGGAAGAGGAAGAGGAGGAGGAAGAGGAAGAGGAGGAGGAGGAGGAAGAGGAGGAGGAAGAGGAAGAAGAGGAAGACACAACAGGAGACATAGCCAAAAACGAGTCTGAAAATGATGATGAAGATGACGATGACGAGGGGGAGGAATGATCGTTTCTTAATATTTCAAATAAATACGTAAAGAACAAGAACTTCCTAACGTGATCACATTATGTCTTTGTAGCATACGCAATCATAACGGTTCCATACAAGGAGAAGACACTAACATTTTTTCCTTATATGTTCGCAGATATCGTCATCCGATGATTCCAGGGACAGATGGACAGATCCCGAGGTTGCTCAGCAGCAGTTTCATGCAGCGGCTGATCGGGCTTTCTTGGAGGTCTCTCAGACCGACAAGGGAAGGGTATACGGCATCAACTCAGGTGCGAGCCAATTATACCCCCGATCCATGCTCAGTTCTTCATCCAGGAGTTAATAGCAAAGCTCTCGGGGAATTCCAGAGGATTATTATTAGCTGAAGGAAGAAGTCCTCACCTTCCGACAGAGCCAGGCCAGGATGGAGCAGCAGATGGCCTTCTTCTTCATGAAGATGGGCGAGGATCCTTCCACATGTAAGAACGAGGCTGGTAGAGTTTTTCTCCTTTTCAACCACCTCCGAATGACGATTCCTGTCCCCCAAAACAGCGTGATGTTCGACTAGCTGGTCATTGATGCCTATTAGGTTGTTGTAAACTCGTTACATGTGTATAACTCGATATTTTAGTTCAATTTGATTGATGTTTGTATATTTCTGAGTTTCTTGACGTTCCAGGTACATGTATTTGTATTGGTACGCGTTGAAATTCTGATTTATTTTTTTAAAATTAAACTCAATTAGAAACGGAATCCGTCGCTAAATGTTTAATAATTGAAAGAGTTTTTTAACGACGGAAACCATCGCTATTTTATGAAGAAATAATTTAGCGATGGATTCCGTCGCTAAATTTTAAAAATTGAGGAATGACATTTAGCGACGTAATCCATCGCTAATTTAAAAAAAATAAATAAGTTAGCGACAGAGTCCGTCATTAAATATTATTCCTCATTTTTTAAAAGTTAGTGACGGACTCCGTCGCTAAGTCAATAAAGTTTACGACGGAATTTCCGTCGCTAAGTTTGCAAGTATGAGAAACAAAAATTAACGACAGAAAAAGTCAATCCGATTATTTCCGACGCTAATATGTCGCTAAATATTTTTAACGACGAATTTTTGGCTTTTTGCGACAGAATTTTTCCGTCGCAAATTAGCCCTTTTTTGTAGTGCAAGTGAAATACCTTAGTCGTGATATAGCGCATGATCATCGATTCTCAAAGCGAAACCCGAGGAGGTTTGAGAAATGAGAAGTGCACCTGTTTTCGTACAGCGAGAACTAGGCTTTTACGAAGTTCTTCACTGTAAGGCACACCATCCACCAACGTAACAAATGCATATATTCCCTGTCCTTTAACCTACAAGGGTAGATTAATAAAGTTAAATGAGTTCAAATGCAGACGAAAATTTTAACTGCATAAACTAATGTTAAACAGCGCAAAATTTATTTACTACCTCGTGTTCAACGCCAACAACAGCAGCCTCAGCACACTGGGGATGAGAAACAAGAGCTGATTCTACTTCAGCTGTACCAATACGATGTCCACTGCAAAACAAAATAACATCAAATGTTATTCATAAGATTCGATTCTGGTTATGCCTAAATATCAGTAAGCTTTCCCCACAAGGTTCAAATCCTTCCATCAAAAACTATAAATATTACAAGATACATGTATTTAAAAAGAACATAAAAACATATTTAAGTTGAACACAGAAAGACTAAATCATGCACGGTACGAATAGTAAGGCACCTGACATTGATAACATCATCAACTCTTCCAGTTAGCCAATGATAACCATCTTTGTCCCTGGTGATCATACATATGATAAAAGGAAGATAAAGGTCACAACAATGCTTTTGATGAAACTTACGTATAAGATCCAATTAACCAAAGTTTGTCCCTTGTTATGAAGATCGACAGATCCAGTCATATTAGTGCACGAGCTTTACAGGAAAATGATGGTGTTTTCATCAAATCGAAGTAGGGATTACTTCAAGTAGAAACCGAAGTTTGTATTTTATTATAAGATCGAGTTATAGAAATGCACCAGCAAAACAGGACAATGATAATGCAATGATAGTGTTCTGTTGAAATCGAAGTTGAAGATTATTTCGAGTAACAAAAAACATGCTTGAAAATACAAATGACACTTGAAGAGCAGTACCTGCTGCATCCATCACCAGAGAAGTAATATCCAGGGAATGGCTTGAAATATGTAGTCTCATATCTCTCGTGGTCACCATAAAGGGTACGGAATGCCCCAGGCCATGATTGCTTTATACACAAATAACCACTGCACTCGCCTTCGATTTCAACTCCCTTCTCATCCACTATAACTGGCTGCATGATGGAGATAACATGATGACGTTCCAAAAGAATCTCAAGTGTAACCAATAGGGAAAAAAAATCAAGAGTAGAGCTTATTTCCAAAAATTCAAAACAGAAGCAATACCTGAACTCCAAAGAAAGGAAAAGTAGCTGATCCAGGTTTCTGCGGCCATGCCCCTGGGAGAGGTGTGATCTACAAATGAGCCAGCCAAGTGAACTATAAGTGAGACCAATCGCATGCATTTATTTGAAATACATACACCCAAAGTGCACCAAAGAAAAGAAAGAAATTGATGCGGAACCAAACGCTCAAGATACCATAAAACCGCCAGTTTCAGTCTGCCACCAAGTGTCTGATATAGGGCACCTCGAATCTCCAACTATATTAAAAAACCATCTGTAGGTAGATATATCAGAACCTTATCAAATTTGGAAGCAACAACATATGAAATGGAAAAGCCAACAGAAAGCAAGGACCTCCATGCACTTGGATTGATAGGCTCACCCACACTTCCCAAGACTCTCAAGGATTTACGCGAATAGCGGGTGACATACTGCGCAATTCAAAACATAAATAACTATTATGAACTACATGCCAACATCACCATATTTTGGAGGCATCCTCGGAGTTAGCTTACTATCTTCAATTAAAAAAGCAGTTGCCTGAAAATAATTATAGAACAGGATATCATGTGATAAAAATGGCATCTCCGTTACGTTATTATAATGCTAATATGACAAAAGCAAAACAAAACAAAACAAAATGATCGTCAGACTTTCAAGGAATTTCACCCTCATCTCAAGGAAAATATAAAGGAATGTCCAATCCAACCTCATTCCCATCACGCATGAGAGATCTGACCAAGGTAGGAGCAGTGTAGAAAATCGTCACTTTGTACTTGTCAACAATGCTCCAGGAACGCCCTGAGTCAGGGAAATTAGGAGCCTGCATGACCATTACCAATATAGCTCTTTAAAAATCAAGATTCAAGAACATACATACTCATACATCTCCGATATCAGGGTAATTACCCCTTCATAAATAAGAACAGTTGCGCCATTGAGCAGAGGTCCATAAGTAACATAACTATGCCCAGTAATCCAACCACAGTCTGCTGTGCACCTAAAAAGCATTCAATTCATCATGGTCAGTCAACTATTGATTTCAACCTCAGTAGACACCGCTGGAAAATCAATGACATTATCGTTGTCCAAATACCAGTAAATATCTGACGGCTTGTAGTCAAACGCATATTTGAAAGTCGTAGCAGTGTAGATCATATAGCCCCCAGTTGTATGCAAAACACCCTAAGGCAAATCCTTATGTTAATGTCAGATCTTTGCGGGAGAATGACCAGAAGGGCATGCAGAGGTTGATACCTTTGGTTTCCCTGTACTCCCACTAGTATAAAGAAGAAACAGTGGATCTTCTGCATCGACCCACTCAATATCGCACGCAGTAGGGTACTTTGGAACAACATCCTGAAAGATAATCAACAGACACCATTCCCAGAAAATGAGAACCTTCTCTGGCAAGTGAAATTGAACACAGACATTTGCTATTAACAGTTTTAATCCGGGATGCACCGTCCTCTGTTCAAAGTCCAAGGGAAAAAACAGATATTGAATTTCCGTACTTAAAACGGATATTGAAGCAGGTGTGTCATGACATTATGAGTTCAAAACCCACAACCGGTGTTTATTTTAGTGTCAATTTTCATTTAGTGTGCCAAAATCATCCATGCTGAAGGACATTAAAGCATTGGAAGTCTTCTACCATACGTTTGGGTTGAAATGGAGTTAGTTCATCGACAACTACATGTCCACTAGGATAATCATGAAATAAGCCACACAGTATTGCTGGATATATCGAACAAACAAAACAAAGGACTAGAACAACTAGTTGTGACATCAGCACTTTCTATTTCCATCAAGTAATCATATGTAATATATTAATAATAATGGATTACTAGAAAATCCAAAGTATCAACACTTACCTGCCACCAAACATCTCTACCCTCATGCCACTTTGTGCTTTCTCTGTTCATGACAGACTGATTTTCATACGTCAAACATACATCTGCACACATACAAAAGCATCGTTTTGTATACACTTTAGACATGCTTGAAAAGTCAAAAACTGAACATTTGGTTACTGTTATGAAGGGGTACGAGGATTACTTCCAATCCCTTGAGCCATCTTTACTGTGCCATGCATCATATTTGGATCATCGAATTAATCGTCAACATGTATGTTCCAGAAGATATCAAGTCCTCTTACCTACAGAAACACCGTTCTTGGCTGATTCAACAAGGGCAGCATCTGCTATATCTTTCAGGCAAATAACCTTAGAACCTCGACGGACGGCATTGCAAGTTAGAGCAACTTTTGGCTTGCAGTCCACAATTCTTTGGGCAAGCGACTCTGCAGAAAATCCGGCAAAGACAACCTAAAAAAGAGTGAAGCTTGAAGCAGTCAAGGAAATAATCCGACACAATGAGCCGTGAGACAAGAAAGGGGGAAAGGAAACTTGATGGATACCGAGTGAACAGCACCAATCCGAGCACAGGCCAGCATAGAAATTGGAAGTTCCATGAGCATAGGCAGATATATAACAACAGCATCACCCTTCTTAACACCAATATCTTTCAAGTAATTTGCAAGCTGTAAACAAATGTAGAAGTGAAATAATTTCATGAAAAATCATCATTGTTAAGCTGAAACAGCTTCTCTTCTTTATATTCAGAAAATCGAAATCAATAAGAGATGAATGGCCCACAAACCTGACAAACTTTCTCAAGAAGTTGATTGTAAGTGAGGCTGCCGTCAAAACCAGGATCGTTTCCTTCCCAATACAATGCGACTTTGCTCCCATTCCCAGCTGCAATATTTCTATCCAAGCAATTATAGCAAATGTTGGTGATGCCACCTTTGAACCACTGCTCAAAACAAAAACCTCATTGTACAACTTACTATGCATGTAACAAGTTCAGAACAACTTAAGCAACCGTGTTCGCACCCACTTCAATGCAAATATAGTTGATAGACCTTTCAATTAGATGTTGACATGGACTAACTCCTCTACTAAGGAAACGCAGCAAGAAGTTCAAAATTCAAGTATCCTGGAATTGTGTCCCCTTTGAACATTCAAAATACCAAAACTACATCCCAAAAGTACAAACACTGGCCACTAGCCAAATCACTAAAGGCTACAAGGCCTTGCTGCTGGATTTCATGAAGGCGCATGATGCTCCTGTCAATACATCATAATAATACATCTCATAATTATCAAGAATACCACGTAGGAGCAGGGTACAAACATGGTATGCTCTTAGCAGCTCAAATTTTTGGAACTCGCCTTACAAATCACTGGACTTGCTATTTGCACTACATTTCCCATTATAAGGGTCTGAGAACCGGACAATTATGGTACTCCCTCCATTCCAACAATTATGCAATTTTTTGACTTTGTACACGTGTCGACACCAACATTGATTTCTGCTACGGAATGATGACATTTTCTCAAAAGTTATCGTGTTATGTACTCCCTCCGTCTCAAAATAAATGCACTGTTAGCAGTTTCATTTTTCGTCTTTTAACGATATAAGAAAATTATGTCATTGACCCAATGTATCATGATAATTTTTCGGAAAATGATGTTTGATCTTCCCACACGCAAATCAAAATTTGCATCGCTAAATACGGACAATCAAAATGTTTAATTTATTATGGGACGAAAAGAGTAGTAATTTTTGTTTTTGTATCAACTAATGAAAGAACGAAGGCTACGAATCTAATAGAAAACACGTACTGAACAATTTAAGAGTCAAATCAATGCAGTTTTTGCAGGATAATGCGCGTACATACAGTGGTGTCATGTAACGGCACGGCCCACCGGCCCAGTCCAACCCGGCCCTTTGAGGCCCTGGGCCTTGCCCGGCCCCGTTGACTTTGACCGGGCCAGGGCCGGCCTGGCCCTTGGACAAGGGTTAGGGCCGGGCCTTGATCCTAAAGGGAAAAGTCCGGCCCAGCCCTTTCAAAAGTCCGGGCTTGGCCTAGCCCTTGGACAAGGCCGCCGGCCATTTTGACCGGGCTTTAAGGCCCAAATCCCTTTTTTTTATGTTCTTGTACTAAGAAAACCGTGAAAGGTTTTGTAGAAACCGTCAATGGTTTTGATGACCGAGACCAAGTTTTTGTTCCCTTTAAAACCGTCACCGTATTCCACAATAACTTCGGTTTTATAAAAAAAGTTAACAGTTTTTAGAAAACATCAACGGCTTCTTCAGTTTTTCTCAACAATTCTATTTTCCAAATTGGGAATGAAAGGGCTTGGGCGGGCCCCGGCCCGACCATTCGGTCCTTTGGATAAGGGTCTGGGCTAGGGCCGGACCTCAATCCTAGGGCAAAAAGCCCTCCCAGGCCCGACCCTTCAACCCCTAGGCCCGGCCCGGTCCCATCTACGGTGACGGGCCACAAAGCCCAGGGCCGGGCAGGCCCGAGCCCTATATTTGTACACCTCTACGTACGTAACTACAGTCTATTCAGTATAGTAGAAGGTTTCTCGATACAACATTGCATCAACTTATGATCAGTCCGATCACTCACTACACCGAAAAACAAAAAAAAAAAAACAAATGAACCAACACATTTCTAGCTGAGAATTACTCTCACCTCAATCTTGACAGGTCCACTCCTGACATCCAAGTTCTCCTCATACACCTTCTCTCCCCACTTCTCCTTCCAATAAAACTCCTTCTCCGCAATCTCAGACCAAAACCCCGCCGGATCCTCCACCGATCTCTTATAAATCTCCAAATACTATCCATTTCCACACACAAAACACAAAACACATAAACACACATTCATCACCACAATCTAAACACAATCAACGGACAAATTCGACAACGAAATCGACGAACCTTAGAAGGAGAAGACACGAGAGCGCTGCTCGAGAACTCCTTGCTCGGAAAAACGAGATCGTCCTCCTCCGACGCGAGCGATTCCCCTAGAATCACGGCGTTGAGGCGCGGGATCTTCCCCGCGCCGGACGGGAGAGTCGCGAGGGACTCAACGTGTCGGAGATGGTCCTTCGTCGCCATCGACACACCGCCGCAGAGGAATCGAGGTGAGAAAACGCCGATGATCGCCGGCGCCGGAGAGGGAGACGGAGACGGAGAGGGGGAGGGAATGAGGGGAGAGAGGAGAGTGAGAGGAAATGATGATGAGGGCGAGGAGAGAGAAAGGGGAGAGGGAGTCATTTTGTTGGGATTTATTTGTCAACTATGATTAGCTTGACTGGTTCAATTTAAAATAGGCATAGGACTTTTGTTGTTGGGATGATGATGGTGCGTTTCGCCGGTCCTGGATAAAAGTCTTTCAGTGGGGGATTTAATATTAATTTTATATATATATATTATTTTATGTGTATGAATATTAATCTCGTCTTCAGATCAAATTATATCTGATCGTCTCGTAACATATATTAGATTGAAGTACGTAACTTACATAAATATTTATGTTTCATGATAAATTTATAAAAAACTACATTATACTAGTGTCAAACTTTACATCGACATGTACGTAAGTCAAAACGTTACAAAATACGTGGAATGAAGGTAGTAATGTAAAATGGAGATTTTGATAATTAAAAAATTAACGATGATGTTATAAAATATTAAAAGATGTTGAAAAAAATGTGTTAAAATGTGTAAAATTATACTCTTTTCGTTTTAATTTATTTATAATATTTTTTAGTCAGCCCCAATTTATTTAAAATATTTTTATTCTTTATTATTTATAAATCAATTTATATTAAAATAATCAAATTATCTAATCACCTCTTTCATACTCTTTTTTTATTTTCTCCTAAACCCTAGTTATACCCCTCACTAAAAAGAGCTCTTTTTTCGTCAAATTTCATAAGAATTCAACATACATATAAAATTACATATCAGGTCAAACCGTTTCAAATAAATTAAAACGGAGGGAGTAAAAGTTATGGTGGGGGATAAAGAGTTTCGATAAAATTTCGTATTATTATAACATTTTATATTATTATAGGTTAATTTATTATGACATTATACATAATGTTATACTCTCTCCGTCCCAAAATTTTCATAACAGCACACCTTTCAAGGTATAATTTAATATGATTAAATATTATTTTTTACAAAATTATTCTGAGACACTAATGATAGATTAAGTTATGAACTTTAATCCTGAGTCAATTTAAGATTTTTTTGACATCGTTAAAAATAAAAGTGAAATACTCTGAAGTACGTGTCATTGTAAAAATTATGGGATGGAAAAAATAATAAAAAGAAAAAAATATAAAGATTATGATATAAATGCTCTCACTACATCCAAAATATGGACAATAGTATTTATTTAGCTAATTTCAAAAAATATTAAACACCATATTGTAAATCTTGCACACACGTTAATCTTTTCAAATTGTTTCTTGTAAAATGGGACGGAGAGAGTTAACTTCGCGAATATTTATGTATACAATGAAATAGTTTTTGTTTGGTACTCGGATAAATTGATGAATTAGTGAGATGTTGTTTGATATTAATGTTCAAAACTGTAAAAACCATAAATATAATAGTAAATCTATATCGAAAATCGAAATCACTCTATAAACGAAAATGATTTTTTATAGAATGGATTTTGAATATTACACCAAGATAAAAAAAAAACCTAAAACCTATTTTTATGGTTTTCTTTTTCCTATTTTTGTTTCATTCGTTTTTAAAGCAAAAATAAAAAATATATTCCTATTTCATCAATCAATGAAACGAAAATCAAAAATCAAAAACCCCAAAATATTTTTCTACGCATACAATAAGGAAAAATAATTCCAATTTACATACAATTTTAAATTTTAACAACCGTTCGTCTCCTCCACCACTGCCCCATTCACCATCTGTAACGCCCCCGACTTTCCGTGTCGGAACACAAGTGGGCGTTATGTCGTCACGGACCCGCTCCGTGACACGGGGGCGTTATGCCGTCATGGACCCGCTCCGTGACAAGACCGAATAAATCGAATGGGTTTTAGGGGTATAGAAGTTAAGGAAAACTATAAACAGTAGCCACAATCATAGCTTACAATTTCGAATACCTGTATAGTTACAACATTAAAGCGGAAGCTATGCAGATCGTTTATTACATTCAAACACAATAGACATCTTATCTGCTATAAAATCCGAAGAACGTGAGATCATCTATATGCATACAAGCTCACACTAAGAGTCTTCAGGTGCTGTTGGGGGCATACCTGCAATTGAAAAACATAACCGTGAGCTAATGAAGCTCAGCAACCTCAGGTGTATGAATCCCAGTTACAGGGAACTTCCACTAACGGCTATGGCGACCGCCGAACGTCCCTAAAATATTTTTATATATATAGGAAAATATAGGGGCCATATCACACAACATCGTTTCTCATTACTTTATGTGGCTTTGTATCATTTTTAAGAGTCATTCCTTTCTTTTGCTGTAATACCCCAAGGAAATGCTTAAATGGTTTGATAGTACTACCTATACCAACAAGGTGCACCTTCCTTTTCGGTAACCCATCACTTTAGAACTCCGTTGTTAAGCGTGCTTAACGTGGAGTAATGCTGCGATGGGTGACCTCTTGGGAAGTTTTCCGGGGTGTGCGCAAGTGAGGCCAAAGCGCACTGAAAGGACTAGTGTTGGTCTGTGGGGCCAGTTGTCAGCCTGACGAGCGATTTTTGGTGACGATTCGGTAGCAAAGATTTGGCCGGGGCGTTACACATACAATCCCTTCCTCACACATCAAACACATCCCAAAACACACATGGATGTAAAGGACTCGTGTGATCGAATAAATGAGGCATCTCGGACGAGTGAGGTTACCTCGAACGCGTTTGAGTTCCTTAAGCCAAGAAGGCGTCTTG
The DNA here is from genome assembly GCA_035668315.1 of Drosera spatulata. Lineage (NCBI taxonomy): Eukaryota > Viridiplantae > Streptophyta > Magnoliopsida > Caryophyllales > Droseraceae > Drosera > Drosera spatulata. The sequence continues at coordinate 14,266 of JAOVYX010016005.1, read as the reverse complement.
GTTGCTGGTTGGAGATGGTGGAGAGAATTGATAGTGCCAGTGGTTGAGTGAGTGGTGAGTGATGAGAGAAAGGGAGGCGGGAGTGGAGGAAAAGTGAGGGCGAGTACGCGGGAGTGGGAGAGTGGGTGAGAAATACCCCGTTCCGTCCCACGATACGTCTCGTTCAATCCATTATTCATCCAAATTTCACAATATTAATCAATAAAAAATCTATTTGCATCGATAGATTTATCCCGTATATGAAAATATGACCTTCCGAGTCATAATCCATTATTTATGAGATTAAATCGATAGTTCTTACGTGCAACGTTTATAACGTTATAACATTGTAACGCTATTCGTTCGTAACGTTTATTAACACGTTCAACAAATCAACCCAGAATATTCCATCGTCATATTTGATTTAATAATCAAATATTTTTTTAGATTTAAATATATAACCTTTGAGCACGATTTATTTTAAAATCGTATCGTTATATATTCATTTTAAAACTCTCAAAATTTCTCGGGTATTACACCATCAACCCCTTCTCCTCCCCCATCACCGCCCCCTTCACCACCAACCTCTTCTCCTTCCCCACCGCTGCCCTCTTCACCATCTTCACCACCTCCAATTTACTCTTCATCGTCTCCAACTCTCAAAACCCAGAACCCAAACCCATGACCATAACACCATCACCAACGTCATCTCCCCTTGAACACCACCAGGCCTAATCCAGTCACCTTGTAGGTAAAAGGGTCGACGTCGCCTTCGGGAACAGGCGGCAGAATATGGAGTCCAAGCTCCAGTGAAGATGATCCAGTACCACCACCGTCACTTACAATTAGATTTTAGCGTGTTTCAATCAAGATAATAATTTCATCCATCAAATACTATTAGATTTTAGCGTGTTTCAATTAAGATAATAATCTGATCCATCAAATCACAAACAATGCATCTGTTCAAATTAAAGCAGTACGTCTGTTTATTTTGAAATAGGACATCAACATTCATTATGCAGTTTTCTATGGTGAAAGCAAAAAGAAAATTACGCTCTGGTGAAAACAGCCAGCATTCATCCTTGTGATTCGGCATTGATCACGGATAATAATCGGATGACTCAAAATGAAACAGTGCGTCTGTTCAAAATGAAACAAGACGCTTGTTCATTTTACAATTGTTATGATCAAGTTCTCTCCATTCGAGAAAGAAAATAAATGAAATTCAGAGAAGTAGCAGCTAAGAGTGCGAAAGAAATTGATAGGGAGAGAGTAATCAAGCAATGAAGCAAAACCAAGATTAAAGTGGATTTCGCTGCCCACAATTTGAAAAACCAAGAACAACCCATTTCAACACCAACTCAGAATTTGAAGACTTCAGAAAGGAAGACAGCAAGATGAGTAAAACCCAAATATTTTTTTTCTGCATAAAAATTGAGGAGAAAATCGATGAAGTTTCGATTTTGCTTTTGAAAATACGGAGAGCAGTGATACTGATGGGGATGAATACAAAGGGACAAGAAACACAAGCCCATACTTGTCCCGACAGAAAACGATGGCTATATCGCATGAGAAGGTGTGTTGTCTGAACACCACAGCCGCCAACGCCTGCACCATTTCCGGCTACCTCTCCAGCCATCGCCATCATCTCACCATCATCATTATCATCATCGTCTTCATCATCTTATCACCACGATCACGCACTAAATCGCGCATCATCGTCGTCTTCATGCAGCAACCACAGCAAGGAGGCGAGATAACAGCAGCAGGAAGCCGAAGGTTGAGAATCACTTCAAGGAAACAACGTGTTCGAGGTAACCTCACTCGTCCGAGACGTCTCTTTTATTCGATCACAAGCGTCCTTTGCATCCGTGCGTGTTTGATGTGTATGCAATGGTTTGGATACGTTGTGATGTTAATTGAAGGATCCGTGGCGTCGGACGTGAGTTTCCTGCAGGATTCTGGGCTGCAGATGCGTCACGTCCGCGACCATCCTGGGTCGCGAAAGCGACGGGAGAAAATCTGACATTTTGGCCAGACAGCACCGTCGCGCCCGCGACAGCCTTGAGTCACGCCCGCGACCATCATCAATTTCGTACATCGAATCTTAAACCTAAATGCGTATTTGAGATATATAACCCATACGCATAAAAATATAGCATTTGACGTGCATATATGATCGTGTTTGATACGTGATGGGGTATTCGGGGTTGAAATGAACTGGAATACACATCATTATATTATATATACCCTATCGAAAAATAAATGAAAGCGACCATTAAACAACTAATAACAAGGAAACGGGGGATATAAAACATAGTTACACTATCTATGTGAACTAATAAGAAAGCGAACGAATAAAAAATATCGCATCCCTGAACTGACAAGGTCGACATTGACGTCCCTTCTTGGATCCGTTGGATCGTTAGTCGTTTTTCCTGAAATTGTTGTATTTTTCTTTTATGGAGAAAATACTAAAAACACCATCGTGAGGAACTTGCAGTTCAGGCGGAGAAATCATCTTCTCAAAGGTCACCAGACTACCATTCAAAAACGGAGTTAGATCCTCTGCAGTTACAAAACTAACAGCCCAAGTGCTGCTTGAGTTTTTTTTTTTTTTGTATTTAAATTTTTTTAAAAATATACTTAAAATTTTATTTAAAAAAATATCAATTTGAAAAGAAATAAAATCTAAAAAATCTTAATAAAAATAATCTCATAAAAAATTATATTTATAAACAATCCATTAAAAAAATAAAAACAACTCTTAAATCATCAAACAAACCTACGTTGAATTTGGCCAACATTTCCAACCACACAAGTGCAGTTTTCAGGCAACAGCCGTGGATCCAATTCGCACCTAGAACAAGCAAATCAGGTAACACAAAAAACAAGCAGGACGACCAATTATAACTTGGTCCTAACTATTCATACAAGCACGCTTAAGAAGCGAAATCATATAACTTGCGAAATTCAGTTCTATCAAACAGAGCCAAACAGATCCAAGATGTTCACATTGCTGCGACTCTATGAGTGTGAGTCTGTGAGCATGAAGGCTAGTAACGGAATGGATCTCACAAAATTTACGTGAATGAGGTAGGTGGAGACTGGTGCTCTACAGCGAGAGTTAATATTTGAGGGGGTCCAACACGGATATGATTGTAGATTCTAATGCTGTACCATGTTCTTCACTCCAATCTCTATTCTCTCGTTATCCGATTGCTATGATTGAGTAGTATGATATTTGCATCCTGGTGCAGCGCCGTAGTAGGTGAAGCTTTGAATTTGATGGAGCATGTGTATCGATATAAAGTTTGACATACGTATAACGATGATTAAATGTATTTTTTTTATAAATTTATTGTGAAATATCAATGGTTGTGTAAGTTACATAATTCAACCTAATATATGTCACGGGACGATCAGACGTGATTTGATATCAAAACGAAACTTATATTCATATATATAAAATAATATAAAATACATATGGGTTGTATTTTTCGAATGATCCAAAAAAAAAACTTATATTTCAATGTTTTTACTTTTCAAAACAGGTGATTGACCATACTTGTGTGAATTAGGTCCAACGGTATTTTATTTTTGTTGCTTCTCTTTAATTCTTCATTCGAAATTCAAAATCAGTTAATTCTAGTTGGGTCTCCATCAAAGTATATAAGAATGTCAAGTTCAATTCAAACAAATTGACCATCAAGGCATCAACGTATCATTGGTCGGTTGCAAAGACTTAGGTTTCCATATTAAAAAAATTCATCAGGAAGGTAACTTGCAGTATCAAACGGGAACAGTTGTTCAACTATGATTCACAAGAATATTAGTAAAATCAAACGGTAATGAGTCCTTACAAAAAAAATGGATAATGAGTCATTAAGCAAGAAAAATTGTCATCACATTACAAAAGTTCGAACACAACCATGGAGAAAACTTCCACAGAAATAATTTTTCGGACCACAATAATGATAATAATAATAACACAATAAAGCAGGACGATCGAAAATCCCTTCGTCTTTACTAATCGTGCAAGCACACACATAGAGTCCAAATACTATATCACAAGGAAAGTTCGGAACTATAAAAGTAGAACAGATCCAGATGTGCATATGTCCTTCACCACACTCCACAGCTCTTCTGCAATCAAAGGTGAGTGGAAACTTTTACAGAATTTAACTGAACTCCTTGCAATAATTCTTTCGGCACTGAGACGAAGATCAATGTGTTTAGCTGTGAGTCAGTGACCATGTAATCTCCGGTAAAAATCGTTTGACAAGAAACCAACCGCAACGACTTCTGTGATGTCAGACAACTAAACCATAGCTCAGTAACGCTGTCAAAGGGACAATGACAGACCTGAACACAGAAGGAATAGAGGAAAAGAAGCATGAGTACATACACATACATGGAAAAAAAAAATTAGTTTTTCAAGGAAATCCCAATGCTGATTCTAAGATTCGATTCTATCAGGGACTTCATGATTCAAGGTAGGATCTCATTACGCACATTTCTGACTCTATCTAGCAGGGATGCTTGAAACCCTATAAACAAAAGTAATTCGGAATGTTAAACAGCAGACTTCAACAACAAACAAATAGGCATTTTAGCCCTCTGAATCCCGTGAATCTTCTTCTTCAGTCCATAAGGGGCAAGGAGTCCCCATGACAGGTGGGTAGAGACCAATTCTACACTAATATATACAGCATCGGACCAGCTTTTCACAGTCACCAATCTACGAAGAATTTGCCAAGCTGACACTGCAGTACAACTTACACCAACAGCTGAGCTTGTTTCAAATGCCTTGTCGCAAGATTAGCAATCCACGATGACCGTGCAGACAGAAGTTGTGCATCAGAGAAACCACTAAATAACATAAAGGGCATCATCATGGTTTAAGAAAAGGAACAAACTGGAGAAAACATTAGGGTTTGTAGTCGAGCAATGCATCAGCAGGGAACAGAAGCACTAGTTCTGATTCTACTGAAGATAACCAAAACATCAGAGCTTAATAAAAATGTCGACTTGGAGTCAGTTCTCTAGTTGAATTTTCTAGATGAGAAAACAACTAACCCAGTAGCAGAGGAAATCCTGAACACCTAGGAATGGACCCAGTTCACTGTTCCAGTCAAAGCAGGGCCAGATGGATTCAATGTTTAGAGGACAATCAGCCAAGAAATGATGCAGAAAGCATAATTGCCGAAGGACGAATCACAAAGGCAATTAGAGAATCAATTATATTACAACTACTTATCATTAAAAAAACTCCAAACCCTTTGCTCCAGAAAACAGGCAAGTGACTAAAATGGTTCAGATATAATCTCTCATCATGAGAAAATGGCACCAGAAACAAGCTCAGCCTAATGAGATGAACTATATAGAATCTTTTCCTACAGGCAATTTGAACGTTATTACGATAATTAGCCATCCCAATTGAAATGATTCTCGGATGTTCACCTCAGCAGCTTCAATCCTAGTGGCACGATCAGTAATAACCCTTGGCATTGAATAAAATAACCATAATATATACAGTTCAGCAGTGAGCCATTACTTTACCATCATCAGACCACTAATACGTACACAATCTCTTACCAAATATTCAGATCTCCTCTCAGAACAACTTTGACATCTAAATCAGAAACACAATTATCAATACATACTCAAGTCTCCAAGAAGCAAACTACTAAAAGGAATAGCTCAGGAAAAAAACTCCAGGATCAAAACGCTCACTTATCAAGCCCATGTAGCAAGATCTTAGTCTCTGGTGGCTTTCTACCGTAGATTCATTACCACGTACTGACATCTAGAACCTTACCTTACAACTTCAAGGACTCCGAGTAAACTCGCCATCGGTGTTCTTCCTCGTTATTGTTCAGAACTCACATGATAACGAAGACAACAACAAGACCTGATTGTTCCTTAGACATCACATCAGTCAGATATATGATGCATGGGATACAAACACTTAAGTCCATCTGACATCCTACACAACACAGTATGAATGTTTTGCAGGACAGGGCAGGACCACATCTTACTGCCTATGCTAGGAAGATGTACATGCAGTAAGCTAGACGGTTATCCTCCTTATGACTGTACTATCTACTAAGAAACAGAAGTTTCATCATGAGGACCCCTAGATGCCTTCAAAGATATTCTGGGTCCAACAGCCTCATTGGCCTTGGGCTCCAAGTAAATCATACTCCCTCTGTCCCATATTATAGATCATATTTTTTTATTAGGACCGCCCCAAAATATAACCAACATATCATATTTAGTAATCTTTTCAAATAAAAAACACCAAAACAAATCATCATCTTTTACAGTACACCCACCGCCTCCTTCCTTCTCCTCTCATTCTCTTTCCTAAACCCCATATACACCTCACTATTATTAAAAAAAAATACTCTTTCTTCACCGAATCCAATAAAAATTCAACACATATAAATCCGCGTGTCGGACCAAACTGTTCGCTATATTATGGGACGGAGGGAGTACTACTTATTTGAGAACAATGGTCCCAAATGAGGTTGAAGACCTAGTCACCTACTCAAACACCCATGTTCAACACAACGACAAATCTAATATTACTCAAAAATACCATCAAGAACATAGAGAAGACAAGCAGTAAATTACTGATTATACCACCCACCAGGATTCAAGCCTGGGTACCGCTCAATGTCTTCAACTGAATCACATTGGTCTCACCACTAACTGGCAATGCCTCGTACGATCCAACGCCATTACCACCACTAAACCTCTTTGAACTCCCGGCACACCTCCCAACCAACACATACACCAGCAGCACAACCACCGACACAGCCCCCAACATAAACCACAAACATCAGGTCCAACAAAGCCGTGGCCCTCACCCTCCTCCACGTCACACTTTGTTGCCCCCTCCACCCCGCTCGCCACATCCAACAACCTGTCACACCAAAACAGGATCCATAAGTAAGATCCAAATCTAATACCTGCATTCGTCCAATAAAGCCTTTGAGTGTGTTTTGATCTGGCAAGTGATCTAAAATAGGTACAATAAGACAAAGAATATAAAACCGTTTCAAAATTCCATACTCCTACCGATCTCATGATCCTCAAAACTGATCCAATATTGGTTCAAGACTGAAGATATCTAGACTCTAACCCAAGATATCTTCACTGTCACGAAGCGTGGGGAAACAATCTCTCTATACATTACAATAAAGGTAGGACTACGTTCATCACGCCCTGCCTAGACCGTGTAATCGAGGACATTATCTAGGTCATTGCCTTCACTTTTAAACCAAAACCAATCTCATAAACCCCGAAATCGAATCCCAGATTCCTAACACTCCATCCAAACTCGAAGCGAAACACAAACCTGTGACAGCCCTCGGGTATAAGCCCTTCGATATACAAAGTCAACCCAGTCTGCAGCGCCCACAGCCCCTTCAACCCCACTCCCGCCCCCAACCCCAAATCCAGCACAAACAACCTCTGATTCAGCGCCAACGCCCCACACATCCCCGCACAAAACACCGATATTAACCCCGAGATAGACTCAACTCAATCCAGACGACGAGTCAATCCAGATAAAAAAAGGCCGCCCCGAAGCCGAACGCCAAATCAGAGGGGAGAGTGAAAAGTCCGAGTTCGGATATTTCCCAACGCTTAATCGGATACCCTTGCTGCTCGAGTTTTGAAGGCTCCATATTTCCCAACATATTCGATCCTGCAGACACGTCTGAATTGTATCCTATGACACAGCTTATTGTCGATCAGATCCTGACTCCAACGAGTCATATGTAGACGAATAGGATCAGACAAACATCTGCGAATCATTGGCTATCCTTGGATCCCTACTATCCCATACTATCAGGTGCCCACCATGACTCCAAGTCCAGGAACTACCGATACGGTGGGTTAGTTGACAAACGCTGAAAGGAAGGATTGGCTTCATAAGGTTGTGCAACACCAATTTCCGTAGGAGATTAATCGAGAGATATCTAGGATTCCCTTAGGACTGTAAAGGAGGTAACTATTTGTAATGGAGCTTGACACCAAAGGAGGCTTTTACCGTTAGAGTGCCCACAAACTCACATAGCATATGAGGTTTAAAGGAGAGGAGGGTGATAATGGTGTTGTGTGACAGGTTGGAGGAAGTCGTGGAATTTAGAAGACGAAGCTTTATTTATGGCCTGTATATGTAGTATCCCAAAAATTTCATGATATTTTATTTTCTCAAAAGTTATGATAATCGGTATAGTTTTTATCATCATAATCTATTCATGGGATAATAAAATTAGTTTATGAAAAATATAAAGAAAGAATGATAATTACAGATAAAATTAATCCCACAAAAACATAAATACGTGTGATGATTTTCTTACACCACACCTGTATTCATTTGATTCTTTTCCCCTTACCCCGACACGAAGCAAACCGCCTCAGCATACCACTTCTCCTCCTCTTCCTATTGGGCATCTGGAGAAACAAACCGAACCCGACGTCGCCCCTGGCAAGAGAACCTCGACTCTGGTCTTCTACGACGCCGGCACCACCTTATCACAACAAGTCGCTCTGGCAGCTGTGGTTGTTGCTTTATAGGGTTTTATGTCTTGTAACGCCCTAACTTTCACCTTAACTAACATGTGACATTATGTCGCTACAGATTAAATCCATAGCCTGATGAAACAATTCTATCGAGTTTTAGTTATAGAAATTAAGGGAACTATCACTGCGTAATCATTATATTGCTAAAGCAAATCTTTATAGCTTAGTAATATTTCTCCTTGGAGTAATCAAACATTACATGTTTTAACTTCCAATAACCAAATATTGCATGTTTCAACTCAAAATAGTTAAATATTACATGTTAAGATATTACATTAATTCGAAAGTAGGTGAAATAATCTAAATGCATGCAAACTCATACTAACGTGCTCTAACTTTATTTTGGCTCATACCAAAAAAAAAAATCCATAACCCGTGATTAAAAAGTCCAGTAACCTGAGAAGATAAGTTCAATTTTCAAAGGATTTTTCATCGACTATGACAAATCGTGAAAAGTTTCTCCCTGAAGGAAAATAAAGAAAAGAAAATGTACATTTAGATCATATTAGTCAAACAAAAATATTATATACGTTTTACATGTCTTTTCTCTTTATTACTATTTGATAATTAAGGACAAGTCCACATAAAACCAAACTTTAAAGATATGATTAACTCTGACCACTTTGTCAATTACCATGGGCATCCAATAACTAATAGGGTAAGTCTACTCAAGCATATTTTTAAATCATGATAAAATGGGATTAGTTAGACCCGATTGACATGTTCGGCTCTCTCTATAGAGAGTTTTCAAGTGGCCCAGACACCCACGGCCTCATTGTCATTGTGTGCACGCGAAGAGGATAAGTCGCTACTTTCTTCTTCCTATCTAGTCTCTACTTGCTCGTTACCATTTTATGAAAGAATGGAAAAAAAATATTGGTTGTCACTTTGTTTGAGGTGTTGCTTGTTTGAGGTGTCCTCATGTGGTATGTGGTTGAAGAGTTTCATGACTGACCTTAGTATTTCGATTCTATTGCTATGTCAGTTAAGATCTTTTGTAACAATTCAGATGCGGTTTTCTTTACTAAGAATAGCAAATCTAGTTGTAACACCCCAATTTTTCATAACATATTAATACATAATAATACAAATGACGTCACTATCGTTGAGTCCTAACACCCCAATTAAAATAAAATTAATTAACCGATTTAGTTGCAGAAATAAATAAAATCCACTTAGACATAACCAGTAATATTATCAAAAACAGTGAAAACTTCTTATTTATTACATATTTTACTTAGTTTATAAACCATAATACAGTAGATGCACATCAGCATGATAACCTATATCACACCTGCCCATCGTCTTTAACTCTTGAAAACACAGAGAAGAGAAAAACACAGAAAAATAATAACCGTGAGCCATACGAACTCAATAACGTGTCGTTCTCCTTATCAGGGGTTACACGAGAGACGAAGATAAGAAAAGAAAGAGGAAATGACTACTTATATCCTTTATTCCAGCACTCTGAAACTTATCATATCAATCCGACATTCATAATTATCATCTTAAAAACACAATAAGGACGGATAATAGATACCCTCAGTGTTATAATATCCTTGGCGAGACTTATTCAATTTTAACTTATCAAGTTTTATTCAACTTTAGTAAAAGGGATATCCACGAAAGGGGATCAGTCAAACCGAAATCCAGGGTCTCTTGCAGTTTGTTTTCCTCATATCAAAATGGCCTCACAAGGTCAATGTAAGAATGTCACTACCAAGTCACTGTATAACACATACGACAAACACAACGCTCTTTGTGTTTTATATCATAGAGTTATCTCACCAATTATGGATTTACATTCTTTTCATTCACTCATCCTCTTTATATCAACAATCAACGCATAACACAAACACGCACATCATCTTATCACGGCACACAACAGTTACAATTAGTATTTTACGTCAGCCACATTTAGTGACTACATTCATAGATTCCAATGCATATTATTATACTCACGGTATAATAATACGCATCGTTACACACAATAAATCTAAATGTTATCTTCTTATTGCAACTTCCTCACACACACTCTCAGCTTGTCCTTTATGTCTCAACGAGCGGTATCTCCTGATCTTATAACATGATAGGATTCATATATTAATATATTTGCTTATGAATGCTTGTTCGTACTTCGTAAAAAATCATCATATTAATATTATGAGGTGATTTTGAGTTTTGTAAAAGTCTTTGATACTTATTTTGATTGTGCATGATGATGATTTTATTTATTGAATATCATTAGAGGTATTTGTGAATATTTGAAATTATTTTGGGGTCAAAACGATTATTCTTGATCCAGAAGGTTTTAAGACGGCATACCGACCTTTGAGACGGACATCCCGACCGCTGGAACGAGTATCCCGACTTCTGAAACGGGCGTCCCTACCTTTGAAGTGAGCTTTTCGGCTTGTAGAACGAGTGTCTTAGATTCTATCCAACTTCACATTTTGACATATTTAAATTTATAATTTCTTGTATACAATTTCAAAAATTATTCCTTAAAATTTTACATAAATTAGATTTCATAATCTTATAATTGAATTAAAGTTTCTATCATAAAACCTTACCAATAATAGTAGTTAATTAATTGAAATTTATATTTTCTATTAGTTCAAATAGTTTGACCTTACTTCACTAATTTGCTCATAACTCTCTACATATAACTCCAAATAATTATTTGTAAACTGTTCTGAAAATTAGATTTCCATACATTTTCAGTGATATAAGACTTGTCTCGTAAGTCTTACTATATAATTTCATATCAAGTCATAAAATCATCTCTATAACTAGTTTTTTTCAATTTGACATATCCGCACGTTTTGATTTATAACTTAAGATTCTCAACTGCGAATCATGGTTTATTAATTTTATTAGAAATTAGACATGTGAGAATTCAATATTTATTAATATCAAGATTTATCAAAAAGTGTATAATATTTCTTAAAATTTCTAATCAAGATGATTACCTTACAGTGAAGGTTCCACGTCTTACTCGTTTTATCATCTGCCTTTCTCCTCTTCTCCTTAAACTTCTCCTTCGTGTTTTGTTTTATGTTTGTAAAGAATTTTAGAGGAGAAGGGAGCTTGTATTTATAGGAAACTAAATCAATTAAAATAGTTTAAGTGGAATATTAGTGGATATTTAGTGGGTATTTAGTGGATAATTAATGGATATTTAGTGGGTATTAGTGGATAATTAATTTAATTTAGGTGGAATATAAATTGACATAAAGAAAAATGAGTGCCAAAATTAGGTTTTGTTCATTTCTGTATAAATATGATATTTTTATATTAATATCGTTTTCCCCGTATTTACGTATTAAGATTGTATTTCGTTCATCTTTTGTACTATTTCCATATTATATAGTCAAATAAATCTTTTTATCCGGCAAAATAAATTATGACGTATGATAATTTACTATTCATGTTAATTATTATGAAACTAAATTTTACGAAATTTTTCGGATCCTTACTCTAATGGTCGAAGCAAGCTATCAACGTGAAATATTTAACAATGAAAGGCCGCGTTAAGGATAAAGCAGTGATCCTTGAATATATTCCTACTTAATTGATGATACCTGATCCTTTGACTAAAGTCATTGCCATCAAGGAGTTATGAGGATAATGTAATTAGAATGGGACTTGGTCCTATCATGTAATTAATTATTATCATGATAATATTTATAAAACTTATATTAAGATATGATATTATACTCATTAAATTATGCGTATATTCAGTTTTATGGAGAACAATACTACATGTTAGACCTAGAATAAATACTGGGTTTATTCATTAAATAACGTTATCACATAAGGATAAACACTAAAAGAGATATGATGTATTCTAATAAATGAAAGATATTACTTTCTGTAAAGCCCAGAAAATTACGATTAAATAAATATAAAAATTATGAGCAAATAATAGTTTGAAAATTAATAAACGCAACGAAAATATGCGTTTTCTCTTTGTAATAAATTAAAAGTAAGAAACGAATCTCGTTTCAAAGTTTTGAGACGTAACGTTACGTTCATAACATTAAAACTTGTGACGAACTTGGGATAACTTGTTGTCGCAGAAAAATTTGAAAATTATATGTTAATTAATAACGTGATTTTTCGAGCGTGGTGGTAAAATTTGAGCGAAGGTTGTAGGAGATGTGAGAGTAACTGGTCCTGCGATTAAACGAAATGGGATGTTTTTTTTTTAAATTACCCACTTCCCTCCACTTTTCTTCTTTCCTCCATTTTTTTCCTTTGTTTCCTGCCAGCAGCTTCTCTACCCCGCCTAACCCAAGCACTTCACCTACTCCACTCACTCTTTCCCTTGCTAGATCATGCATTGGCGGGATTAATCTCTCACACATTTTCCTTGGCGGATCCAAGCATCACACCACTGCTCTCTCTCAATCACTCAAGCTCTCCCTCGGCTTTACTTCTTTGCTTTGTTTGGTTCTACCGTGATCATCAACGGCCGTCACTTACCCTCAAGGATCACGAAAGCTTGGGATTGGGCTGCGGTAGCTGCTGGAAGAAAGAAGGAAGGGAGGAGAAAGCGTTTGGGCACAAGTTAAACAAGGGAGCAGTCACACGAAGTTCCTCACGTGAAAAGCAAACAAAGGAAGGCTCAAAACTGCTTCAACGAGAGGGTGAGCTATGTCACTTCTGTTTTCAACTCTTAAAGGATCATATGTGATCAAAAACACAAGGAAAATAACGAGAAAAACAGGTCACGGGCGAAGAAACGTGTTATTTGAATCAAAAGACGAGTTATGCTCGTAAGACCCCAAAACCTAAGATTTTATGTATCAAACAAGCCCAAACTGAACAAACATGACAAGAACTAAATAAATGTTATGTCTATGAAGTTTGAGATAATTTGGGATTGAATTGGTTGGGTAAAACGCAAAAACGAACAAACCGGCCAAATCAGTTTCTTGGACAACTTTGACGTTCGATATTGGAATGTATTTTTACCCTAGTTAGAGGCTGATTCAGCAAATGAGTCTTGGAATAAAATTATAGAGGACTTCTTCAGGTTTTCAATGAATCAAGAATCACTCAATTTGGTTAAAAAACGAAGAATTTATACGCGTTCGAAATTAGGCCTGAAAATCTGGGAAAAAACCCTGTCAGGCCACTGCCTGAATTCCGTCGCGGTCGCGACAGGAATTGTCGTGGCTGTGACGCCTCTCATCCCACCCAGGAAAGTATTTTTCAATGTATTTATGTATCGTATCAAACCGTTTACCCTTTATGTCTACTAAAATACAGTATTTGGACAAGAAAATATAGAAAAATACGCGTTTGATTGTATAAAAGGTTAAGAATACAAAGTTGAATAAAAGTACGTAGAAGTTTACGTACTTGTGCGATATACGTAAATATGAAAAAATAACGGAATGTACGTAAGAATACATAATGACGTAGTACACGTATTTATGGATGTATAATACACATGAATACATAAAAATAACGAAATATATGAAAGAAGTATGTAGTAACGAACGTATTGTACTTATACTGTGCAGGAATTGAGACATAAACTGCTCTTCTGTGGTATAAACTAAACAACCCGAGACTCACACACAAGGAAACGCTTAGATTTGTGGTTTGGATGGCGATACATGTTAATATACAAGTTGTATATTAACGCGTGATGGGTAGTTTTGCCCTGTGCGTTGTG
>JAOVYX010016004.1:0-25982 GCA_035668315.1 Drosera spatulata | reverse complement strand
AGGAAGAGTAGTTTAACAAATTAATTTATAAAATCTGAAAAGGCTGTTCTTTGTAGGATTGACTCGTGCTCATCACTTCTACATTATTATAGAAATTGTGTGGTGTGAACTAATACATTTATTTCAATTTGTAGTACCTTACAATGGGTTCTATCAGTCATACTTAGAAGAAAGAAAGAAAAATAACTTAAGCAGAGAACATGAAGAAGGAAAGTGTGAACTCGAACCAGGTTGGGGTTGCTAACAATGGAGTTAAGAGGAAACGATGGCAAAAAGAGGAAAGGATGAAAGGCAAAGGTAAAAAAGGTATATATTTATATGAAGGAAAAAAACAGGTGAAAAACCCTAAGCCTGTCCAGAGACGTCCGATCAGTTTTGAATCAAGGTCCTGGATCCGACCACGTGTAAAACCTTAGGTACATCAACAGTCAAATCATTGATGACGATAGCAAAGTCATCATTGAAGGGGCTACAATCATGAAGGCGGTTTTCCATCTTTCAAGGCAGAATTCGAATATGATTTTAAAAGAAAGCAATGACTGAAGATGTGCACCCCAAAGACAAAAAGACGGGAGAGCTGCATTCTTCATATGCCGAGTCGAGTGGAAAGAAATAATTCGGAAACATACACGGTAAAATGGTTTGAGGTTGGAAAATTAAACCATATAACACAGAGAGAAAACAAAGCATTACAAGCTCCAAGGCCGACTTAAAGCAACTCGGCCAAGAAGCTTGGGGGCATACTGATGATCACAAAAATAGTCATCAAACTTTAGATATTGTTGTGAGGATATAGGAAAGGTGCAACTATTGAAGAATAAGGGAAGTAATCACAAATGAATAAAGATTTCTAAAAGTCATATCTTTATTCATAATTATCTCCTGATTAATCTTTTTAGGAGAATTTGTCCAAGATAAGATCATCATACTATCATGTAAAAAGACTATAAATATGGGGGTTACAAGGTATGGATTCCCCATGTATAAAACACATACACAATATCTAATACTAGGTTGTTGTTGTCTTCTTTTGGTCTTGGTTGTTGATAGACGTTCCCGTCATCATCATCAAGATCTACGGTTCCTAATCGTACGATTTTGTAACTCTTTTTGGTACAAACACCACCCCCTAGCCGAAGTCAATGCCACAATGCTATTTTAAAAAAGGAATAGAGCCCTTTGATAAAAATAACTAATATTGAAAAAAGAAAAGGAATAGAGCCTCGAAACAAAACAATCCAAAAATGTTATTTGGCTAATCAAAAAATGTTCAGGAATCCAAGGAAAGGTTCAGAGTATAGTGTTCTCTGTAGCCTGTCCAAACATGCCTTCCCATAGTAGAAGGATCTAATCATCTCAAAATCCCACACATTCCGTGTTGGAATAATATGTATATCGACGACCTAAATAACAGAGTTTGAATACTCATTTTGATTAGGTAATTATGAACTCCAAGCGGAAGCTTTTATATCGTCTTACGACCAGCTCTTGTTAGGTGACGTGCGACAAAGTAGAACCCCAGCAAAATGTACAAATTTTCGAATTTCACACCTTCCATCCTACTGATAAACCAACGAGTAAAGAGAGCTCGATAGCTTTGCTTTATGTGAATATGTGTGATTGATGCATATCTCATAACCCAGTCCTATGGCCTATATTTATAGAGATAGAAAGTGTGTAACATAAGATATTTTTTGATTAGTCAACTTATACGATCAGTTAAGATATTCTCAGAATATCTAAAACCTATATCTTATCCGAGACAATTAAATAACATAAACGTATACGTGTCGAGCCACATATCTTTGTTCATATTAATTTAATTTACATCTCCCACTCACACGCTCATAACCTAAATGTCAATCAGTGATCATAAACTCATTTGAGCTCAAATCTCAATTCCTGCGTTCAATCGTCATATTTGGAAATAAGGCGTGCGACCAGAACGAAAAATCCAGTTTGGAGCTAATATAATACAAATAAGACTGTTAAAATAAAGGTCGAACAGATTATCAAACCGCTACCAAAACCGATAAAGCGAAATCGACCGAACCGAATATTAAATGGTTTGATTTTGGTTTACAAAATGAAACTGCGGTTTAAAATCGAACTGAATCGAGAAATCGATTGTAAATCGATTAACCGATCCGTTTATGACCGATTCATGCACTGTTTAAAATTAATTATTTTAATTATTTTACATAAGATTGTTAAGATTAAATATCAAACATATTACATTATTTTAAACCTAAGATAACATAATATACTTAGTATTGTGAATATTATCTTTATTTTTTTTTTGTTTGAAATGGAAATAAAAGCCTTCAATCATATTTAGTATTTTTTTGATCGAATATTTTTTATTTGATCAATAAGAAAATCATTTGTTCACATGCTTTCCATATAATTTATGTCGTTATCTTTTTTTAACTCGATATATCTAATTTATTTTTGCAAATATGTGTAGTAAAAATTTATGAAGTTTTTTTAATGAACGATATATATAATTAGAATCTCAAAATATTTAAGACGAAATTTTAAAAACCGCTAAAAACCATATAAACAAAACCGTTTAAAAATCGAAAAAAGCGAACCAATTAATAAACGGTTTTTGTTTTAATTTTTAAATCGACTAATTTATCGGTTCGATTTTGATTATGGATTGTAAAAACCAAACCGTAAAAAAATTGAACCGATCAAACCGAATCGACTCGATTAACACCCACAACTACAAACCCCCAATCGAGACGAGATATAACGCATCACATAAGAAACTAGGAACTCGTTTTCACCCCAGTCTGTCACTGTCGCATCAAGAATTGACCCGCTATGTCCCTCATGAGCCTCATGCTCAAAGTGCAATCCAAATCCTTAGTTGCGAGATTGCGTTCTTTTATTAGGCGTCGAGCAAGCAATCTCCGCATAAGACGGATACATAACAAGAGACTTGTATTTAGCCAAACAGAATCAATCCACTTCTTTTACCGCTGCATTGTCAAAAGTATCCCAATCCGACCCGCATTTATGCATAGTGGCCATAGGGAATACAATCAAAGAATAAACATGGAAAACTTTGCTTCATATCGTGTGCTCTAATGCAGAAGGCTGGAGAAACGCGTAGATCTCACGAAAAGATAGGAACAAGGAAATCCATCAATCCTCAATACGCTAAATGCCGCAAGCACGTCTAGATATGAACAGACGTTATGGTTGTGTCTCGAGAACATCATATCCCAGTGAGTGCCTCGAGTTCCTGTCCTTGATAAAATCCAACTTTACATCATACGGATCTTGGACCAATTGTTTCTCGAACGATCATCCCTCGACTCCAACTCTCTGTTCACCCTCCGCGGCGGTTCTTATCATGGACGTCGAATCCGGCTAACCAATAAGACATACATGGGCTTGGAACGAAGTACCCATATTTGGTCCATCGACTTCAACCTGACCCAGTCAGGGCAACTAAAACATAGTCCAATGATTCCAGATCATTCTAATATATTAGCCCTTAGCTAAATGGACAAATCAGTCTCAACCTTTCTCGCTGCTCATCGACGCTGAAGGGAAGTTGCATAGTGAGAAAGTCAACCTATTGCCTTATGACACGTGTTTTTATAAATACCAAGAGAATAATAATACCAAAAAGATTCAAACGATTTATAAATCCAAAAATGCATTTATTACAAAATGTCTTCAATGTCAAAAAGAAAAGAATACATAACAAAAGAGTATGACTAAGGCCTATGAAACCCCATGTTCCAAACATGTCATGCAGACGAAGCCTTAACAACTGGCTTAGTAAGCGGGTCGACGATCATATCGCTAGTAGCTAAGTACTCTAATGTAATCCTTCTTCTGCTCCACTAAATCGTTGATGAAGTGATATCTTGTCTCAATATGTTTCGCCTTGTCGTGGTACCTTTGGTTCTTAACATATTACAAGGCTGACATGCTGTCCTTATGCAATGCAACCTTACGTTTGAAGCTCTTTGTGCTCAACAAACTCTCAAAGAACCTTCTTAGCCAAGCAATCTCTTGTACGGCTGTGCTACAAGCAATGTACTCTGCCTCTATGGGGGATAAAGCTACGCAAGTCTTCTTCAAAGAGGACAACCACTTCTGAGTAATGACAATGCTATCCTTATCGTGTTGGACGATCAAAATGTCATCGACATAGAGCGAGAGTGTGAGCAAACTCCCCTTGGAGCGTCTCACATATTCACAATAGTTCTCTTCCACGACCATGAACTTTGCTGTAAGCATAGCCCGATGGAAGCCAAGATACCATTGTGAAGAAGACTGCTTGAGTCCATAAATGAAACGCCCGTAAGTGGCAGACCTTGTTGCGCTTGCTCCCAGTGGCCTCGGAGCCTGAAGGATGAGCCATATAGATCTTCTCCTCTAGTTCAACATTAAGAAATGCAGTTTTCACATCCATTTGGTACAACTCTTGATCTAGATGTGCTACTATCGCCAGAATAAGGCACAAAGAGTTTATACGCACTATAGGAGAATATGTCTCATCATAATCAACACCTTCCTGTTGCGTGAAACCCTTTGCCATGAGACGTACCTTGTTCTTGCCGATCGTCCTATCAGGCTTGCTCTTAATCATGAAAACCAATTTGTTTCCAATCGTAGAAGGCCCGACCAGATGATCAACTAGCTCCCATACCTGACTCTTTTCATGGAATCTAACTCATTCTCCATAACAACTTTCCACTCAGATGCATTAGGCGATGTGAGAGCCTCACAAACATTTCATGGCTCATCGCGATCTACTAACTCAGCGATGAAAGTCTCATCATCAAACCTCTTGCGTAGGACAACCTTTCGCTTAGTTTTTCTTGGAGAAGGATTAAAAGACTCAATTTTCATATCGGTAGGAGTTTGCAAGCTCCTACTGCAAATAGGTTCCACAATGCTCCCACTAGGAGCAACAACGATAAGAGTGCTCCATTTGTAGCAGCATCTTCTCACTACGATCATCGACGACATTACGAGCTAATTCCTCACCTTCGTCGATAGATCCACTAGTGTCATCTTCAATATCTAACTCATAGAGTTGAACATCCTTTCTCACTTCGCCTTTGCTAGGAAATTCCTCCTCAATGAGTGTGACATCTTTCATCTCAATCTAAGTCAGTGTGCCATCTGATTGTTCGCATAACATCACATATCCCTTAGAGTGCTCGGGGTACCTGATAAATATCCCTTTGCGACCTCTTGGGTTCAGCTTTGAAACTTGATCAGCTGAATGAATGCGCACAAATCCTGGAAATACCAGTAGTCGTATATGGCATAGACTAGGCCTATGTCCAATCCATCTTTCATAAGGTGTATCAGACATTGACTTGCTCGGCACACAGTTTAGTATGTAGGCAGCAGTCTATAACGCATCACCCCAAAAGAATAAGGGAAGATTCGCTTGCGCCATCATACTCCTTACATTGTCTAACAATTTATGATTGCTTTGCTCAACAACACCATTTTGTTGCGACGTATGAAAAGTTATTAATTGCCTACGAACTCCTTTTTCCTCACAGAGCAGTCTAAATTACTCAGACAGGTATTCGCGTCCACGATCAGTCCTAAGACTTCACAATTCTACCGAGTTGATTTTCAACCTCCTTCAGGTAGCGTTGAAAACATCTCCAAGCCTCAGACTTGTGAGCAATCAAATAGACATGACCATATCATGAAAAGTCATCAAAAAATGTGATGAAATAATACGAGCACGAGTATTGAAAGGACCACATATGTCCGTGTGAATAAGCTCTAGAGTATTATCGGCTAGCTATCCCTTCCCAAATGGTTTGTGCACTGCTCTTTCAATAAAGTAAGACTCGTATTTTGGAAGATCGATTGTTGTAAGCGGCCCCATTACGTCGTGTCTAGCCAACCTAGTCATCCTTTCTAGTCCAATATGACCTAGTCTAGCATAATATCAAGAACATAAGAACCATCCATTAAATGAGCTTTATTAAAGACATGCCCATCAAAAATAATATACATAGAGTTCGAATCTATTAAAAAACGAAAACCAATAGAAGTCAATGATTGAACTGAAACGAGATTTCTCCTAAGAGCAGGTGCATGCAAGATAGTTTCTAAAAGAAATTTGACCAGAACTAACCTTCAATTGATAGGAGCCAATGCCCAGAACGCTCTTTACCGTGCTATTATCCATGAATAAAGAATGATTATCTTTTGGTATCTTCCGATATCTCGTGAACCCTCCACGATCTCGTGCTACGTGCTACATCGCTCCTGAATCCAAAACCCAGGACGGATTAGAATCCGTGCATAGTACATTTGCAATCATATTAACACAAGAGTAGGAACAAAAGAATACCTTCTTTGCCTCAGTGCGATCACGAGCGAAATGTCCCTCTTTGTTACAGTTGAAGCATCTTCATTGTTTGGCTTTCCTTTCTGAACTCCGGACTCCTCGAGCCCCACGACGCATACGCTTTCTCTTTTCACCAACCTTAGTTGAGGTGGTGATTGCTTCTTAGGTTCTTTATTGCCACCTAGTGGCTTGTTCCCTCTGTGAGACCCCTTTATCTTGTGCTAACTCTTTTCTCGAGCGTATAAAGCCTCTGAGTGTGAGCCTCCAAGGCCGTGATGATCTGCTTCAAGCTCTAAATGAGAATTGAGATTTTTGAGAGTTTTTATACTCTCACTATATGTCATCTACATTACAAAGTCATCCTATGACATTGGTAAGGACTTAAGCATTCAAAGCATCTTCTGTTCGTCACCGAGCTAATGGCCACATGCCATCAAATCTCTCAACATGTTGGACATGGTTGGAATGTGAGATTACACATCGTCACCTTCCTTCATGAAGTAACGCTCAAATTACATAACGAGAGATTGCAACCTTGTGGCAGAGGTACCACCGTAAGTATCTCGGATGGCTATCCACATGTCATAAGCTAATGGAATAGTGGCAAACTCAGCAAGAAAATCGTCAGCAAACGAAACCAATATGCAAATTCGTACTTTCTTATCGTCTTTGATCCACTTTTCATATGCTATTTGTTGGTTTCGGGTTGCGCCTTCCCCAGGAGCATCCATTTTGGTCAAAATATGCTCTTTTAACTTCTCAGTCTCCAAGGCGAGCTCTACACGATGGCACCAAACTGAATAGTTCTTGCCATCCAATATGCACCCCTTGAGCATATCTAACGAAAGCGACCTCGATGTTGCCATATCACTACAAAATATGAAATAGGAGCAAACATGAGACACTTATTCGCTCTCTCAGACATATATAGGGAGATACTCTTAAAACCTTTCTAACCCACCTTAACTTGTGTAAGGAAGGATCGCTAAGCCCACCCCCACATGACTATAAAATCAATTAATGTTAACGAACACGGGCAACCATCGTCGGGTTACCATTGAGACCAAATAGGGCAATCAATTTTATTTATATCACATCTATCAGGTTAGTCACATGGTATATATATATAATCAAATAATTGTTCTTTTAGTCTAATCCTGCAAAATACGATGAAGTGCTCGCATATGTATGATCAATATTTATTCGATATTATGTTTCCAATACTCCCATTAAATTTTAGTAACCTAAAACCAAAAATTAGACCGATGCGCATCGTCCCTTGGTCCAGGCTGCTTCGTTCTTTCCCCCATAGCTTCGTCTTCAATTTGCATCGATGAAATCATTTCGCTTTCCTGGGTCTATCAATACCAAGCTACTCTAAGGACCATTCGGCTCAAGCCTTCGCACGGCTGTAGAAGCCCAACTCATAGCCTGGGCTTGAGGCCCGTTTCATCATCAACGAGATCTAATGATATGTAATTATCCAAACAAAAATGCAAGGGTTGATACTAATGTTGGAATAATATATATATCGATAATCTAAATAACGGAATTGGAATACTCATATTGATTAGGTAATTATAAATTCCAAACGGAAGCTTTGATGTCATCTTACGAGCGGATCTCGTTTGGCGACGTGCACCAAAATAGAACCCAACAACACATACGAATTTCACACCTTATCCAACGAGTGGAGAGAGCTCGATATCTTTGTTTATGTGAATATGTGTGATTGATGTATATCTCATAGCCAACTCTATGGCCTATATTTAAATAGTTAGGAAGTATACAAGATAAGATATCTTCTGATTAGTTAGCTTATCCAATAAGTTAAGATATTCCCAAAATATCTAAAACAAATATATTATCTGAGACAATTAAATAACATTGACGTATGAGCCGAACCACATATCTTTGTTCATATTAATTCAATTTACATTCCATGCCCACAATTTAAGGTCCTGATTGACTAGGATATAGTGGCCTTCTCTGATTAACCACCGATAAGGTGAGAAGGTAGAGATTCTCTAGGGAAGATGCCGATGAAGATCCAAGTGTTTTGAGAGAGAGCACGAGATAGCTGAGCACCAAAAAACTTAGTACCAAAAGAGGTCAGGTTGACCATTTTTGGCGGAGACATGTTTCGAATCAGAGAGACTACAGTATGAAGAATAAATATGTTTGCAAGGATACACCTGATACATAAAAAGAATGATCAGAAGCAGCGAGTGCAACAAATTAAGGTCATCCTTCAGCATGGCAGAGTTGGAAAAAGTTACCGGTAGATAGGACGATAACATGAATTAGTTCTTTATATCTGTCTAAAACACTGCCAACCTGACCTCCAGCAACCTGCATGACATAAGAGGAAAGACCAACATCATACAACAATTTTGACCCAAAAAAAAGAAAAAAAAACATCGTACAACAATGTCTTATTCCCAACTTCACATTGTTGTTTCTCATAAACAAGAAACCAAGAGCATCACCAAAGTGCACACATTGAGCAAAAACCTATACTGTATTCACTCAAGACGGTGAAACTTCGACAACAAAAAATACAGTGAAGAAGTCGATAGAGAAGCCGCATATTGATGGGAACTCAAGCTATAAATGAGAAAATATTTGAGCAAAATAGCATGTTATCGCCTTATGTTATAAGTACTTTGAAGCATAATTCATTCCAAAAGATTTCTAAACACAATGACTTGGGTTAGAAGCCTCCTTGTCTCCTTTGTTAAACGGTCATTGCTACTTTATTACAAGTGGTGTGGATTCAACAATCACGGTCATTTGAGGACTAAAGACTTAAGCACTCCCAATAGAATTGATGTTACGTAAAGGATCAGCTGAAATTATGATCAACATATGAAGGTGTCCCAGGCAACCAAAGGGCAAAGGATGATCAGAACAGCAGAGTCGTAGTACAAAGTGCAGAGAACTACGCTAGCAATAGCACACAGTCCTAAAACACAACCCACTTCTTCTGATATGGCATCAGTTTGACCTTAAGTGTTTGAAATTGCATTATGTAAAACTCAGCACAAGTGTAAGACCCACAAAGGCGCTCCTCCTTCTTTTCACTTCCACCTATGCCACTATGCTAGGACCTTTTACTATATTCACAGCATGTAATCCTTCCTCAATTTCACAAAAAAATAAAATAAAAAAAATAAAACAAAAAGGCAAAGAAAGAAAGAAAGAAAAAGAAGAACATAGACATAGGATTTCCATTACATAAATTATAAAAAATTAAATTTAACATGGTGCAAATTTTATTTTGAAATCTGACATCCTTCTATTATTCATAGGAGAGAAAACGTCAAGATACCAGACCACTTGTTTTTGATTTTTTTTATTTTTTTGAAGAAAATGTTAGATTTGATGACACATTCTTCCATTTTTACAAATCCTGCAGAAAGAGTTAGGTTTGATAACACATAATCCGGAAGTAGACATTTTTTTTTTCCTTTTTGGCGAGGGGACGTATTATACTTCTAGACAAGTATTTTTTCGCCATAACTTTATGAAGATATTGTTGGATAGAAAGACAATCTTTTGTTTCTAATACGCTAAAGAAAATGTGAGTCACAATGAAACTTTCTTTTTCAATTGCTTTTTTTTTTTCCAAAAACATTAAGACAATTTCTTTTATTTTTGTGAGAGAAATTGTTATAGTGACTTACAACTTTTGTGTAACTTTAGATACCAAAATATGAATCAGTCCAAAAAGCATGTAAAATTTAACCCAAATCGAAATCAGCTCTGATCCATTTGAGGATGTTAACAAAATCTGAAAATAAAAGAGAAAAAGAAAAAGAAATCTGATTTCTTTCCCTTTTATAATTGAGATCATCTAATTCCTCAAAACATGGGGATTCTCATCATCATTGAAAATCAGAATTGAAAGATTTTATTGGTCTTTTTTTTTAATTAGAAGGATTTGATTGATCTTTTTCCTCAATTACAATGATTTCATCTTATTTCCACGCTCGAATCTATCTCCTTGTCTTCTCGAAGTCTATCACGTAGTTATATAAAGGCCTTGACCCTTACCTCATTTGACGCATCTCTCAGAGCTCCTCGTCATGCGCAAGCTCGTCTTCCCCCTCCGCTCATCTCGAGAGCACTTCTAAAACGATCCAGTGAGGTTCATCTCGAGCTCCACGCCTATCCTAGCCTCCTTCTAGTTCTCTCGACGACAACCGTTGTTCTGCTTTTGGCGTTGCCTTGACGAAACTCAATGTTGGGTCTAACCCCTACTATTGGCATTTAATCCTGACCAACATCAAGCCATACCCAACGACGCCGATCGAAGCAGACTCCTTGCGCACTGCTGCCCATTGAAAACAGCAAATCAAACAAGCTCATAGCTAGCTCGGTGATCAATTCTGGCTCAAGCATCTTGCCGTCAAAAGTTTCTGTTCCTGCTACGTCGGGAGGTATATCGATCTCCCCATGTTTGATCATGCTTGGTTCACGTCTTTGTGTTTTGATGCTGAGTATCTCATTGTTTCATGCTATTTGATGTCATTATGCCCATGCTCTTAGAATCTAATGACTAGGCTAAGTAACATGCTCCAAGACATTCACGTTGCAATCTACATTATGTGAGCATGTCTTTGGTGTTTATCATTTTGTTTGAGGAATTATCTTTCTAGCATTGGAAGTTCGCATACAAACTGGTCACATATTAGTTTCATACTTAGGAGAATAAGAAATATATTGATCCACACATTGGCATAGGTGTGGTTAATTGACTTGAAATCGATTAGTTCATAATTAGTGAACTGATTAATTCGCTTGCTTGATTGATTCATTGACTTGTTTAATTTATTCGATATTTATCTGTTTACTTGATTTAGCTAGATTTGACCTAACAATCAGTTTAGGGGTAGCTAAATAAATCAGAAACATTTAATCGATAAGGAAATATTTTTGGGATGGCTTAGAACCCTTTAAGTTGAAATCTTAGTTACACTTAAGTAGACCAAGAAAAAATGATAGAAAATCACCTAGATTCAACGTTAGGTAAATTAACCATAAAACTCGAAAAATCACATAATCCTTAAGGAAATAATTGATTTTGACTAAGTTCACCCACTTAGGTGAATAAATGATAAAAACCAACCAAATTCACAATTAAATGAATAAAATTCAGAAAATCCATAAAATAGGTGGATTAAAATTGAGGTTGACTTGTTAACACTCGACTTATTCTCATCATGAGTCAATTAGTCTTACAACTGACAACAACGGAGACAGTCCTAATTTCAACACTACATATTGTCTGATCCCTTTAAGGTCCAAGATCTGACGAAGATATGTAGAAAACTTTAGTAGAAGGTTCGACCATAATTTGATTTACGTTTGGTCTGATCTTGAACTCCGTAAGTACGTAGGCAATCATTATGCGGTTCGCTCAAAATATTTGTATATTCTTTGTTTCTTCATAACTTGTTTTGCAGAGCATATAAATAAACAACACAATTGGAAGTTAAGACTATCTAATAGAAAAAATATTCGAAAGTAGAGACCGCATCCAATATGGGGGTTACGGGTGCTAGCAGATAATGTGACCTTCTCGCCAAGTCCAGAACTCTATTCGAAGATCAAGTCTTATCTAACCCTTTTTAATTGGGGATCAAGTAGATGACGACTTCTCAAGCCGCATCATTTGACGGTGCGCAATCATTGTGGCTCAAGCTTAGACTCCGGAAACCGACGTCCACAGAACCGACGACTACACTGAGGACCACTGAAGCGAGCATAACATGAAGACTCGAAGGTTTCCTAAGATAGTCTTGGGTTCCCAGAGGTTTATCTTACCCTCCTCTTTTAAGTTTCTGGAATTCTATGCTACCTCTCTGTGCTATTGTGATGTTATGTTGTCTCTGCACTTTCCTTTTCTGCTCTAATGTTTCTGTTATTATATTGTTACTCTGCTGCATCATATGCATATCTTGCACACACGGCACCTAGTAATGTCTAGTCCAACTTCTGTCTTGAGATTCACTCAACTCGACTAATCTCTGGTAGGATAGGACAATGATGATATTGGTAGAACCCTTTTGCCTCGAAACACGAGGGTTCCATCTCTATCTTTGACCCACTCACTGACCGGATCTCTGGCATGGTGGTCTACTCAAGCCAACTATACCTTCATTCTCTGTAACGGGGTGATTAGTATGCTCAAGGCATGTGTCAACCAAGAAGGGAGACACATGCTGCTGGTAGCCTTGAACCCAAAATCTCATAGTCAATCACAGTTTGACTTAAAACGACATGCTGTTAGAGCCTCGGCCTATTTGATTGGTGAGTTGGTTATTTCTTTGTGTGAATGGAATCTTAATCCAACAATTGTGAGCTTTAAGGTCCAAGATCTGACGAGGATATGAAGAAAACTTTAATAGAAGGTTCGATTATAATCTAAACTACGTTTAGCCTGATTTTGAACTTCACAAGTATGTAAACAATCGATACGCGGTTCGATCAAAATATTTGTATATTGTTCATTGTTGGATCCTCTTTTACCACACCTAACTTTATATATGTTATGCCACGCAAAACATGTTTCCTTTCTAGGGGCGAAGAGATTTTTAATGGCCTACACATTCAGGTGGTGGTTCATACTCAGTTGGACCAAGAGTTATGATAAGAATACCACATAAATGTGCTCACAAAAGATTGAAATTGAGAATCTTTCAAAAATGTGCTCACAACATGTCATCTATTTGTTACTATTGGTGCTACTCTTTTACATGGCAAGTACAAGGGAAATATGATGATTGTAATGGACACATATGGTAACATTCATATTCTACCATTGGTATTTGATGTCGTATATAAGGACAATGTATCCAATTGGAGATGGTTCCTATGGTGTGTGCATGAACACATCTTGACAGGACATTATAAGGTGTGCTTAATCTTAGATCATCATGCGGGGATTTTCCATGTATCTGAAGATTTTGAGTGGTTGCTGCAACCTTACATGCACAATCAATTTTGCTCATGGAGTGTTAGTAGCAACTTTGCGACAAAGATTCAAGAAGCATGAAAGACATTGAAGAGGTTACTAATTAGGTGAAGAAGTTTGATGCTTTCATGACTAAAATAGAGAAATTGAATCAAGAAATAAAAAAAATATCTGGATGACATCCCACTAATTTGATGGTACTAACATTAGATTAACATTCTAAATTTTAAGAAAGTAATCATTATTTAATGAAATGGGTTTGGAGTTTATGTGACTAATCATACTATTTTATATATATGACTAGATCATTCGTTTTGACAATCAATTGATAAGATTAAAAACTCATCTTTCTCTTCATTATTAATGTCAAAAAGAGATTTTAATATCATTTATTGATTATCAAATCCAGTCGCGTAGCCACACAAAAGAAATTATGTGACTAACCGCATAGTCACTTTTTCCTAATGAAATATCGATGTATTCATTCATCAACGTTAATTTCAAATTTTTCTTATCCTTGTCGTCACACGAATATCATATTCAACCATTCCTCAACGTTTTCAATATCGAAAATATAAGATTGATTTTATATCATAAATGAAAAAATTCTAAAAATCAACATAATTTTAAATAAGTTTTCCAAACTTCTTTCAATATTAAATCAACTATTGATTATCGAATCCTAATTACACAAAAAAATATAGTCATTTTTTTATTTTTTTTATACAATAAAACATAGCCACTTTTCCCTAATGAAATATCGATGTATTCATTCATCAACTTGTTAATTTCAACTTTCTCCATCCTTGTCATCACACAAAGACCATGTTCAACCATTTCTCAACATTCCCAAAACCCCTCGTCGCTGAATTGCATGCTTTGCAATTCCATTTGAACACTTCCATTCACATCACCGAACCCACGCCGGCATACCGAAAAATTCAACTCAAAATCACATCACTCAAGCGACTGCGAATTTGAATGCCCATTTGACCGCACACATGAACTTCCTTCTTTTGATAACATTTTGCCCTTGAATTTGATTATTATTCATTGTCTAATCCCTAGCGGTGATAGCAGCATCTGGGTTTATTCGGCGATAATCTTGGACCCTTCGCTATTTGTATATTGGGATTTTCATGGTAACGCTTCTTTCTTAATGGGTCGATTCATTTTAGAGTTTATTATCTCTTTGTGATTTGTGGAGTGTGGACATGTTAGAGTTTTGTTCTCTGTTTTGATTTTCTTGAGAATCATGTTCTGGGTTTTCTGTGTTTTGGTTCATGGTGTATGTATGTGAATTGTGAAGAAATGGATTCTTTAGTCATTTGAGAGTTCATGTGTCTGACCCATTAGGGCATCTGTACACCGCGATTATGGGAGTTCAGTTGATGTGTTGAGGGGTATTTTGTTTGAGGGTCTAGTTCAAATGGAACCCGATTTTGATGTTAGAATGAAGAACTCGACAATGAGTGTTCAGTGTAGTAAAGACTTACGAATCACCATCAATACAAGGTTATGGGTTGCAGTTGATGCTACTATATGATATTGCTCATTACAATTGTGTCACGTCGGATGTAGTAAACCTAAACCCTACATGTAAAAGATAAGAGGGCTGTAGTAGGAGAGAATATCGTAGGCTGAAGGATTTGGGGTGCCAGCGTAGCTTGTCCTATATGGCTCTCTTATGGTTCAAGGTTGGTAACAGCCTTCTCCCAAGTGATGCCAATTTGGTGTTCAGAAGTTCTTTTACTTAATGTTCCTGTTATTTTGTGATTAATAACCATACATCAAGTACCCACGAATGTGTTGGGTTAACTATGAATTGGTTTCGTCATTCATAGCGAGTGTTAAGGATTACAAATTAACCATATGCTAAACAAGTGCAAACAAGTGCGATTTGCTAACTCTCTCATATGCTTCTGGCCAATTCATGCAATAATGCTCCATTTATATGGTTTACTGTTGCAGCGAAACAAGCTTTTCTTTCAACTATGCTTTTTTATACTTAGCTAACCAAGGGAGCCATAATTTGGACTGAAATCTCTTCCTTAGTAGTTTGATCAAAGGTCCTTTTATGTTTCAGGGAGTCGTTTGTGAACATTGTGGAGTCAGAGGTTGGCCCGAGAATCTAGTTGGCTGTTGCAAATGTTCTAATGCTTATGTGCATTGGTAAGCATCAAAACTAGTATAAGTCATTTTTATTACTTGGGTTTCTTTTTCTTCTTCTTCTTTTGGCTATTTCAGGCCTATCCTCGACTTACCGAGTTCGTATTTTTTTTATTTTTTTTATTGGTTTAGTTTGTTTTTCTTTTATTTTCTTCACTTCTATTGCTCTCACCTTTTCCCTTCTCATGTAAGGATCAAAGTAGAAAAAAATAATACTGGAAATTGAAAAGAAAAAGAAAAAAAGTAGGAGTCGAAGTCTTGTTCCATTCAAAATTGCTTTGTACGCAAATCTTGGTCTTTTATATTCATTCTAGCGATTGTATACCCGATTTACTTCTGGTTGTTGTTGACATTTTGCCTAATAGTTATTGCTTTGAAGATGCGTCCATGATTCTCAAGGGAGATGCTGAGTGGACTTGTCCAGATTGTCGCCCAAAACCAGCAAAGCTGCTTCCGAGTCGGCGAAGTAAGAGAATTAGTTCAGAACATGTTAAAAGAAGCACACGGAGACTGCAGCTTTTGAAGAAAACTAACCACAGGGTGAGATTGAAGTCATTGAATGGAAGAAAAGGGATCATTTCTGTACTCGCACAGGAGAAGGGCTCAAAATCGAATGTTATATTTTCAGCAGGAGGTCCTGAATTGCCTCCCTCTTCTGTACTTGCTCAGGAAACGATTCCGAAATGTAATCTGACCTCCTCAGCACAAGCCATAGAGTTGCCTCCCTGTTCTGTACTTGCCCCAGAGAAGAGCCCAAAATGTAACGAAAATTCCCAAGCGGAAGGTGCTGAGTTGCCTTTAAAAGTGGACTCAAGATATTGCAATCTATTGGTGGACAGGTGCTCTGTGAATTCAGAAACGAGAGATCCATTATTAGAGTTCCATGAAGATAGAGTCGTGATTCCCAAGGAGAAGGTGCCTTCTGTTTTGGTGGATGACTATATTTCACTAGTCATCAGTCTTTCTAAAGACGGGTCATCAGTCATTTTGAATAATGGTTATGTAACTGCGCAGCCGGTCAAGGAGCCTATGGGGAAGAGTTTGGAATGTACCGGGAACTCCTCAGCTGAAGGTGTCAAGTTGCTGCTAACAGCTGACGCGAGAGATGTCGGTCTTTTGAACAATGGCAGCTCTGGGAATATAGAAATGGGAGATTCATCATTGGTGGTTACTGATCATGAAGAAAAAGGCTTCGTCCCCAAAGAGAAGATATCATCTGTTATAATGGATGGCTATGCTTCTCGAGTCATCAGTGTTTCAAAAGACGGGTCATCTATCATTTTGAATGATGACTGTTATATACCCGCGGCGCCAACCGATGAACCTATCTGGGCGTAAGAACTTTAGCAATTTTATGTTAGTGAAATGTATGCATAATTCTCATATAACTGAGGTAATTGTTTCGTGTGATGGGTGGCAGGGGCTGTTTCAGTATCTTCAAAGAAGGTTTTCAAACGGTAGATGGCGTGGCTGCTCACTTGTCAAACAGAGTAGGTCTTAAAGTACAAGAGGAAGCTCGCTTATTGCCGGTGAATCTCCGCTGTGATATCCTTCCGAAGGCTAACGTATGGCCAAAGAGATTTCAGCAACAAAGGCCAACTGATGATGATATAGCTCTGTACTTTTTTCCTGAGACAGAAAGGTATTGGCTTTTGCCCTTGTTGAGAACTTGATTTTAGTTATTCTCACATAGGTCTCGAAAAAGAAACTTAGTAGCAGTATGTGTAAACAGTCCGTGAACCTATTAGATTTGGTTTTAGGTTAAGATATGAACTGGATCTAATATCCTGACATCCTCCTCTTCCGCCCATTTTTTCCCCTTTTAATTTGCCGATGGTAAGTCCTTATGTTGTGTGGCCTTATTTATGACGGAAGCGAGAAGGCTTTTAGATTGCTGGTTACGAAGATGAGGATCCACAACCTGGCTCTGAGATGCGTGGTCGAGAACACTGAGCTATTGGTGTTCACATCCCTAGAATTACCCGTCGCATTTTGGAGTGAGCTCAGAACATTTTCCTCTTTTCCGCTATCTATAGTCACATAGCGTGCTCATTTCATCAGAGTATTTGATGTTCCGATTCTGTTGTTTCATCTGTCACCAGGATTCCTAAGAAACCACTACCTATGGGGAGTGTTCAGGGCAAAGCAAGCTTCACGTCCCTCATCAGTTGCCTCCCAGTAAGTAATCTCCTGAAGAAATCTTCTCGCCTTCAGCTCTTTGTTGGCATCTGGTGCTTGGATCGGGATGAAGGGTTTTTCCTGGCTGCTCTGAGGTGGTTGTAGGTGAGAGTTCTCGGAGAGTTTATCGTAACACGACAGTGGCTTAAACTTTGTAGTGCACATAGTTCTACCCATAGATTGGCTGGCATATAGAAAAGCGGTTGTGTCCCTGAGGTCGTCTGTTGGTTCCAAAAGTTTTGATGGAGTTGAAATGGCTGCGAAGTTTTGCTCTGGTTGGGATATGCCTACATGTGAATAGATATTGGTCGCTGGTTCTTTCATGACTCACGCCTTTTTTTTTTTATCACTATTAACATCTGAAATTTAGCCACAGATCGGGTTCTCTATTTTATCCTTCCATCGGATGTTATTTGTATGGTAAATACAACACACAAGAAGTCATTTGACACTAGATACAGGAGTTATCATCCGGAGTTATCAGGAGTTATCATTCGGTGTCAACGAAAATGAATAACGAACTCATAGTCGTTATCTTGTTTACGGGTACTGGATAATCTTGATAACATGGATTTGGCCATCAAAACCAATCTTTTAGATAAATTTCCGTTGGAAAAGAAGTAAGGGGCTATCTAAGTCGAAAAATTATTTGTTATTTGAACTTTGATAAGTATGGAGACAGTAAATTGAAATCTGTTAAAGGGGTATATTAGTCATCGACTGAAAGTCTTAATTCTATCAGCCAAGGGTAATGCCTGTCGCTCTTATAAAGACTTTGAGTTTAAAGAACTTGAAAACAGGAGGGGAGATCCTGTTAGTTTACGGAATCACATCGACATGAACTTTTTGTTCTCTCTTTTCAGATTTACATGCACTTTTCCAATCATGCAAACATATACTAATGTTTTCAGGTCACGACCGTCACCTATTCTAAAACCGTATCCTCCTTTAAGTGGCAGTCAAACTGTCTGCCACCCCGGGAAGAAAAACCTGGACATCTAGCGATAGGAGGAGGTCGGATTCGACTTTCCTGGCAGGACGTAGTAGATGCTTATGACACAGCAATGGAATGGAGGTCAGTTAAGAAAAAGCTTCAACAGACTCCAATATTCTAGGCTGAATAGTTGACGTGTAGCGCATGTGATATTAATTTCAAACATGTTTGGATCTATGTTCTGATACCCTATAGAGACATAGATTTCTCTCGATGCAATATTTCAATGGCGGTGTTCTTGACATGACTAAGCAGCTGAAAAAGTTATGGATCCCTAAATCAAATAGAACATAAAAAGGCTAATTACCCTGATGCTCTTTGTCAAGAATTAATCCAAATTTCATTCCAAAGAATTGTACATAAGTAAACTATGATCATCAAACATATATTCAATTAATCTAAGAAGTTCCTCAAAATATCCAATGTTGCAGGAGAAAACATAACACTACCAGGAGAGAAAAATTGTGCAGCAGAGGGACTGACCATGTAACTTGTTCTAGTCCCATGTTGTACTTGCCCAACATTAACATTTGGGCTCCCTATATCATTCAACAATGATGCCAAGGCACTCCGATTAACCGATGGCGAAAAAAGATTAACCGGTATAGGCGGTAGTGATCCTGGCTCGGGAGACAATATGCCCGGAAAAGTGCTGCCTCCTCGGGTTTCAGCCCGCCCGCCCATCTGTATTGCCACGGCTTCATCGAAATCTGTTAGAGTATCATGAGATAACCATGTTTGTGAACTTTGCTGTCCAGGGGACGATTTTGTGTTCTCAATACTAGCAAATCTAGCGGCAGGAGATATCCCACCACCACCTCGGCCGCCACTGCCAACATCCGTGAACGCGGTTGACGATGAAGGGGCCGTGGAGTCAGAGCCAGTGAGGCGCTGGACGAGCGCCATGAAGTCTGCCGGGCTAGTGTGTATCACCTTAGGAGAAACCGTGTATATGATCACCGGAGGCCGCTGTGGCGCCCGTTGTGGCGGCGGATGTTGCGGTTGTGATTGTGGTGCTATTGGTGGTTTCTTGATCTTGTGTGAATCTTTTCTTACCTTAAGCGGTGTTGGTCTTGGTCCTTGGAGCTCCTTCCTTGGCGGCGGCGGCAGCGACCGCCGGCTTGATGACATGTTTGAGTAATTATCTTCCATGATTTGGAGAAAGATTAGAAGAACAATGAGAAAAGTATTGGATCAATGGGAGTTGTTGATCTTGTTGTTGAAGGTTGTTTTGGAGATGGGGAAAGGGGGAGAAGACTGGTGAAGAAAATGATGGATTGATGAATATTTTTTTGGCTAGCTAAGGGATCATGTTCGAGTTATAAGAGAGTATTTAAACAGAACTGGTCAATGTGACATTTGTTTATATTAAAGGGAAAATCATGTTTATAATAGAGCAGGGATAGACTTTTGTTGGGTTGAAGAAATAATAATATGATGTAATGAGATCCACGAATGGATTAAGCTAATTACGCTACACGGTTTTCATAACACGGTGAAATTTGAAATTTTCAGATCTTCGTTGTCGACTTAATCATTTTCTATATGCGAGGATGAATTTCAGTAGGAACACTTGTTATGATATAATACAAAAAATATTATTTGTGGAGTTAATGATACACCAACATCAATTCAGATGTTTTTCAGTTTGAGGTATGACGATTCTCGATATATCATAATCGAATAAATATTCTGAAACTATACTATAACTTATTATTGCTCAGAAGTCGAATAATACTCTCTCAAGGTTTCCTTCAGTTAATTAGTTATGCATGAGGGTTCTTGTGTTGTATGCTTCAAAAAAAGGGTGCTTTGTAGTTTAGTAGAAATGGTAAAAGGTTTCGTGAAGCATATGTAAAGTTTGAACTTGTCCAAGCTTTTCATGTGAGAGAGATAGGTGCAAGACTGCAAGTTGCATGTATGGAAAGCTTCGTTTGGATATGTAAGTCTGAACGTTTGTATATGCTTGGTCCAATATCAATGTCAAACGATGGTTAAAGTTATTGCCCAACATCTCGTTTGTCTTTCATAGAAAAAGCTAGTAGATTGTTGTAAGTAATTCTGACAACACATTGGATTAGTCTTGAAAGCATAAGAGCAGGTCCGATGGTGCAAACCATTTTTGTTGAAACAAATCTATATTTTTGATAATGAATAGTATCAATGTGACAAAATGTAACAATGTCACTCCAATGAGATGAAAGTTATAATCCGTTAATATGACAAATCAATGAAAAAGATTAAGACACATAATTATTTGAGATTGATTTTTCTTATTGTGAGATCGTATCATGGATTACAAAAAAAAAAAAAACATTTGCTATTTTTCTTGTCAAATATGACACACAATATGACCAAAGATAAAATTTGATATGAAAACTTTTGTTTATTGGAGTGAAACTTCTTGTGCCATTTGCTATATTATAACTAAGCCAAGTCTTTTACTTATTCCATTTTACATAGTTTAGCATGTTAAACTGCGCTACTATTTCAGGTTGTTCCTATTGCAAGGTTTAGGTTGGTTAATCAAGTCTTACTCATGGAGTTTGAAAAGGTACTCACTAGGAATCATCTTCAAATGACCTATCCCTTTGTAGAATACCTATTCTACAACTTACTACTAATCTTATGTAACTAAAAATAGAAATTCGAAGGTAACAAAACGATGGTGCTAAGACCGATCAATGACGGGATTTTATGCGGACGTTTTTATGAGAGATCCGATTCATATTTCTAGATTTATATGTAGTCAAGTTGGTTCATATTAGGGAGAGTATCAGGATGACAAATCCGGTGAAAGTTTACTCTGTTATTGGACGATAATCACTAGGAGTGTATATATGATATGATATGCAAGGTGTTATACACATGGTGTAATCAACAAGGTTGACTAGATCAAACAATTATCTGGTCAGAAGCATGACACAGTTGGTCTCGTTGAATTTAATGCTCAACTGCTTCAAAGCCAAACTCTGAAGATTTTTTTAGAAGAACTCATACCTGAAAAAATGGGGAAAATTGGGCTGATTTTAATCAGATATCATGGCTGCCGTAAGGAGTGGTTCTTTCAATACAATGGAATGTTTCATTAAATAATTATGATTAGT
The DNA here is from genome assembly GCA_035668315.1 of Drosera spatulata. Taxonomy (NCBI): domain Eukaryota; kingdom Viridiplantae; phylum Streptophyta; class Magnoliopsida; order Caryophyllales; family Droseraceae; genus Drosera; species Drosera spatulata. Next base: position 4,203 of record JAOVYX010016004.1, on the reverse strand, counting down.
TTTAGGATTTATGAAGATATTTCAAATTCAATGACTTGTATCTTTACCCAGATCTCGTCCGTTAACGGGATTATTTGGGTTGTTGTTGTGATTTGTATGTTCAAAGTTAGTCTAATGTGCTTCGAGAACCAATTGTTGCATTTTAATCACTGATTTAAAATCACCCCTATAACCCGTTGAAAAAAATATTAACTTAGCATAATTTCATCTATTAAGACCTCACTTGATTTGCAGGATATGATTTTTAATACCAAACCCAATTTTTAATACCATTGCTCCTGCGTTCGGTATGAAAAATGTAACGGCGAGCGCTTAACAAGTTGGCATGTTGCATTTCATATGATCTTCAAGCTGTATGTGGACAGTTGAGCTGCAAGCAACACTCTGAACTTGACTGAAACAACATTGTCTAGCGAACACCAGGTCAATCCCGTCGTGACAACGGTCTCCCTGGTCTTTTACCTTGTCAAGTGTTGTTACTAAGTTAGTGTAATATCACTCGCCGTGTATGCCGTGCTTCTATGGATCATTAATCATATAGAACATGGCAGGACGGTTTTCATGATCAAGCACTAAAGTGAACTACTGATTGACCTAAAGCTGAGCGCACACAAAAAACAACCAGTTGAAACATACGCAAGTTTACCTTTTTGCGCGCAAAGTTGAACGCTTATTTGATGGTCTCTAATTGGCCAGCATGACAAATGCAGCTTCAGGTTTTCAGCATAGCAGATAAGTATCACAATCTTTCCGTACAATGTAACGGTCCATCATTTCACTAGAAAATCCACAGATTACTGATCAATACCAATTGCAGAATCAGAGTCTAAAAATGGCAAAATTTTATAAGGGCAGCAACCCATGTACTAACAAGCAAACAAAACATCATGTACACAAGGGAGCCCCAGTCGTTCAGGTGATCAAGAGAATGAAGAAGTTACATCATAAGAAGCTCAACGACAATGGAACTATTGTTACAGAAACATCGTTTGTCAGATGACTTATACCCCGGGGTAGCCGGGCTATCAGCAAGAACCCGGTTATATGAGAAGAAGGCTTGTGTGATTCATATGTTAGCAGAAACCCGATTAGTACCCGATGCAGAATACATGAGCAAAATAAAGAAGCGAGAAGCGCAAGGGCTAGAAGAAAAAACACCATGTAATACTTTATCACATGGTATAAATACTGATCTACGTAGGATATTGTTATCCCTTCCCCTGAAACTCATTAGCCACGCCGCGAAGCCCTCATCAGGAACCCATCATCAATTATTCCTGAGCACGGGTCTCTATGAGGACAAAATTGTCCGCCTATCGAACGGGAGCACCGAGCACAGCTCTCTGCGTTCCAACATACGCAGATTCTTAGCCAAGAAGATGGTATTCGCATCATTTATTTACGGGCTACGGTGACGGCTTCCGGTCGAACTGGTAATTACTGTAGCCATTGACCGCCCCAAGCCCATTCAAAATTTGGTTCCCCATCTCCTGTTGCTGATTGCTCGAGCTTTGATCCCAAGCCATTGATGAGATCCCTACCCTACCGTTGATGTTAACAGCGTTACTTCCCATGGCAGCTCTTATTCCATTCATAACAGTGGACTCTCTTATTCCATTCATAACAGTCCCGATTCCACTTCCCATCCCACCAAATCCTGAACCTGACATGCTCAAGTTGCTATTACTTGGTCCATTAGCCACTAAGATGTTGGTACCGTTGACACCGAAATTGCTCCCCATCGGTAAAATCCCATTACCGGCTTTCACATCATTCCCCATCATACTACCAGTGCTGCTGTGTTGACCCGACATCATCATTTCCTGTATAATCTTCTGAACCGAGCTCTGGGAATCACTTGTGTCTCCATCCCCAGAAAGAGCAGGTTGTTGCGTGGATAGGTTGGCTGGTGAATTAGCAGCGCTGATATGGTTGGCGGTTGCCATTGCACCATGTGAAGTTTGCTGCTGCAGGTTATTGGACGAGGAAGGAGTAGGAGAATGAAACTGCGAGGGGTTTGGCTGTGCTTGTTGCATCGAGCCCGATGAACCAGCAGGAGGCATCGAATTTCCACCATAAGGGCTATTTGCATCGGTCATCGGATTCTGTGATCTGCAGTTGATGGAGTTTTGGTGTAGTAGCCCGGGGATAGCACCAGAAGGCGAAGCTGATGTGCCAAGGGAATTATTTACAGTAGCAATACCGTTACTGGAGGAAGCATGTACAGCAGCTGCTTGTACTGAATTCTGGTTAAGGTTTTGTGGCATAGCATGTTGCGGGTGTGAGGGCTGCGCGTGCAACTGCAGTGCGAACTGCTGCTGTGCTTCGTCCGTTTGTTGATTCAGTCCTTGGGCTCCAGACAAGGAGCTCGTTCGCCGAGGAAATTTGGCTAAACTTTCTGCATGGACATAGAAGGATGAGGAGAACGAACCAACAGTAACAACAAATTCAAAGTACGAATTCAAAACAGAACCCGAAAATTATTTCACTCTAATCAAGAATTACCAGCTTATCGCAACCATTGGTAAGATGTTTAGCAAACAAAAGACACTTATCCTTTTAAAACTAGGTCTCAATGCCACAAGACTCGGCTTACAACAGAATCAAGAAGAGATGATTACATACATAATCTTTTCGACGAAGCAAAAAACTGTTCCACACAGTCTTGGATGGACTAAGAGGAAGCGGCCTCTCCTTTTATGGGACCAACGTCGACCTCATATGTTGTCTAACCTAAATCAGCACTAGATAAATTACAATACCATAACAGTAGACTAAATTACATTTAAGTAATAAAGATAAAGATTCTCTTGAAGGTCGAAAATGTTTAATTGGTCCAGAATTGGGCAATTATAGCATGGGAAATCAATTATTGATCGACCAAATGGATCTCATAATCAGAAATTACATGACAATCCAGCTTATTATGCAAGATAGGAATCATAAAATACCACACACAAGGAAAGGCAGGACATCCAATTTTCATGCTGTGCCCAAGAAAAGTTGAACAAGAAGAGCATCTTCTGAAAATAAATTAATAAATAAAGGAACCATCCTCAGAAGATCCAGTGGACAAACATGTAAAACCCTGATACGTCATTCTAATATGGCAGAAGTACCATATCATAGAACTCAACAAAAGTTTAAAGAACCCAACGAAAATAGTTCATATTCTTATCACTGAGTGACAAATGCAGGAAGCAGGACGAGTGGGACAAAAGAAAAATTTACCCATGGGTCCAGTTCCCGTTAACCGGCTATAGTCAATTAGATCTTTCATACTGTTAACAACTTCTGATATCTGCCAGAACAGAGAACAAGCAGACCGTAAGACAAGAAGCCCGGATAATGCGACTCTGTCAGGCATACACAAGTTAACTTGAGCATGCCACATTGAGAATATAAGACACAAGAGAATACGCTGTATGAAGGAATTCAAGGAAATCATACATGCATATAATCAATCTAACTAGTACCACTAGTATACTTTTTTTTTTTTCTTTTTCTGTTGCTTCTTATTTTTTTAAGGTGTGGGATTGTCATTCTTTTAATCAGCCACAAACTAGCCTAATAGAACAGTCTGCACAAACTAGCCTAAGAGTTATGACAACGCTATCTCCTGCTCTAAATCACCTTGACTAAAAATTTAGTACCAAAAGAGATAATACTGTCAGGTAGACAATTGTTCTCTTCAGTTTTGTCGAAGATGTTCCATTCATGAATTCAATTCTCAACAGAAACACCCTCTTGGTTTGCAAGGTAACAATATGTATATTCTCCTCTCCTAGACCTGCTCTAGATAAGAGCCTTTAACATTGAGCAAGTTGTTTGTGATTGAAGGTGGAGCTCTCAGTCTCTTTATCGACCACTTCTAGATAGATTCTCAACAAATCAATTCATAGTAAGATCGCAAAAAAGTATAAATACTGGTTCAAATAAGTACTGAGTTGAGAAATACAACCAACAAAATAAAATGTACAACAAATAGATTTGCATAATATTTTTGCCGCTATAGCCAACTCTCTCGCCTCCCCTCCTACATCCTTAACACCAAAAATAGAAAGGAATCTTTCCAAAGGTAGATCAATATATAAAGTAATGAAGCACCATTTAATTGCAGAAAGTTGCAAAACACAGAAAGAGAATACCTGAAGGCAACGGACATATCTCTTTGTATACCCTAAATCATTAACTAGCGGAACT
>JAOVYX010016003.1:0-25985 GCA_035668315.1 Drosera spatulata | reverse complement strand
CAGCTGGAACATATCGAACATCTTTCAATGTTCGCACAACACCATCCCACATCCTTATACGAACATCTCCCACACCACGAATCTTACAGGCAGCATTGTTGCCCATAAGAACTACGCCGCCATCGGACTCAGTAAATATGATGAACCACTCCCGATGTGGACAAATGTGAAAGGTGCAACCGGAATCCATCACCCACTCTGAAGTAGATGCTATTAAGGACTCCACGGCGGATGTAAGAACGGTCGAGATTGTCTGGGTCTCGACAATACCAGCTACTGGGGCTTCCTCCTTCTTTTGCTTGTTCTTCAGTTTAGGGCATTCGTTCCTCCAATGTCCCTTCTGAAGACAATAGCGACAAGAGTCGGATTTCTTTGAGCTTTTATTCTTGGATCGGCCTCTGAACTTATCCTATTGTCTTCGATCCTATCTCCCTCTGATGAATAGCGCATCATCAGAGCTTGAGGGCCTGGACGATTCCGAAAGCTGGTGTCTCAGTTTACTACTGGTCAAAGATGTTTTAACGTCTTCCACTGACAAAGAATCTCTACTATGGATCATAGCAGTCATAAAGGCCTCATAGCTGCTAGGGCGAGAGCACAACAGAATGACCGTCGTCTCTTCATCATCGATGGTGACTCCAACATTTTTCAAACTCCGTCAAGTGTTTTTTCAGTGAGGTAGTGGATTCTTTCATTTTGAAAGAATGGAGACGTTGTCTCATGTACAACGGAGAAGCAACAGATTTGCTCGTGTATAAGGTGAACAGCTTATCCCAAAGAGCCTTGGCAGATTTTTCCTCCAGGACGTTCTGAAAAACGTCGTCAGAAAGACACAGCTGTAAAGCCGTACGTGCCTTCTTATCCATCTTCATCTTGTCTTCGTCTTTCATTTCTACTGGTAAATTATCAACCCTTTCCAGAACCTGCTCGATTCCTTCTTGGGTTAATAGCGCAACGACTTTAACTCTTCAAAATCCAAAATTATTTGTGCCATCGAATTTTTCCTCATCAAATTTCATAGGCGCCATCGCACTGAAATTTTTTCCGAAAACACTGTTCATCGGAGTATTGTGCAGCACTGTTCACCCGAGGGAAAAAAATTAATTTTTGTGGAAAAAATACCCGAAAACTGACCCGCAAAAGATATAACTTAAGTCCCGAACTTAACATCGTTCCTTCCTAAGCCTACGTGGGCGAACCCGGTGTAGGAAATAAGGATTGAAACGTTCCAAACTTTGATACCAGTTTGTTACGAACGGATCCGTTAAATACAAACAATAAATGAGACAAAGATTTTTATGTGGAAACCCTTTCGGGAAAAACCACGGGCTATCGTCGACGACGAAAAATCCACTAACCAAAGAGAAATACAAAAGGAATTACACTCAAAATATTGAGAATCTCACAATAAGGGATAGAGATAATAATCTCTAAAATAAATCTCTTAAACCCTCAATATATTTTTGTGTGTATATGTGAATAGTAACCTCCACCGTATCTTGTTCTCTCCCACTCAAATCCTCTTCCTCTCCTTTCTCTGCCTTCCTCTTCTCCTACCTCTCCATCCCTTCTTCTCTTTATATACAACAACAAACACGGATGCAACACGGGGAAGCAACGCGGGCAGAACACGGGAAGGACGCGGACAAGCTACACGGAAACGCGTATGATTTGAGGCACACCGTTATCACCGTCAACATCTTCCTCCCTTATGAAACACTGTCGTTCCTCTCCTGCCAAAGAGTATAAACCAGGGCAGCATTCACCATTCGAATTCTTCCTGACTTCAAGGTCTTCCCTGCCGAAATCCGGGAAATCCACAGAGGCCAATTCGACCAAGCATTGCTCCCTATCCTCAGCTTCAACTCCTCATTCAGATTATTCACAACTTTCTTAGAGAAGCTGCACGCAATGAATCAGGAGACAGTCCATGCCTATACAGCCAGCTCCTAACCCTCGATTTATTCTTAATATCGAACCACAGAATAAACCCATGTTTGGGTACGACCTTTTTTCCCCTTACCATCTTCCACCAGAACACTTTCCCATTTCTAGGCTATATAAGAGAATAAGCCTCTTGAGCTGACCATCTGCTACCAGAGAAATTTGCATATTGCATTTGCATCAATTCGTCTCTGAGCTTCACACTTTTCCATGCCCAACTGAATTGAGGTTTCACCTGCAGAATTCGGATCAGTATCATTGCATAGCGAAGGAACGTTAATTTAGTGACATGCCATAGAGAAGAAATAGCCTGATTAAATTAAAACATTATAACTAGATATATATTGTAACGCCCCAGCCTTTCCGTGCCGGAAGACACGTGGGCGTTATATTGTCACGAACACGGTCCGTGACAAGGTCGAATAAACCGAATGGGGTTTAGGGGTATAGAAGTCAAGGACACTATAAACAGTAGCCAAATTCATAGCTTACAATCCCAAATACCTGTTTAGTTATAACATTAAGAGGGAAGCTATGCAAATCGTTTATTACATTTAAACAATATAGTCATCTGGTCCGTCATAATATCCGAAGTACATGGATTCGTCTATATGCATGCAATCCAACACTAAGAGACTTCAGGTGTTGTTGGGGGCATACCTGCAATTGAAAAACATAACCGTGAGTTTATGAAGCTCAGCAACCTTTGGTGTATAAATCGCAATTACAGGGAACTTCCGTTAACGGTTATGGCGACCGTTGAAAGTCCCTACAATATTTTTATATATATAGGAAAATATGGGCGCTATATCAACCAGAATCGTTTTACATTGCTTAATATAACTTCGTATCGCTTTTAAGAGCCATTCCTTTCTTTTGAATTTAATTAGGGTTCATGACTCGACTCAGAAGCGACAACTCCAAGGATATGATCGACCCGGGGTACAGAGATAAGATAAAGTGTCAATCATCAGCCGGGCTACCCAATAGATTCTATTTTCGTACCTGCCTACTCTGTGCGTCGCCTTGAACCTCTTATGCGCATTCAATATGGTATCATTTACCAGCATTGAGATAATTTGGGCCTCCCTGCAGAGAGTAACCCGTGGCCCCGTCACAACGACGTAGAAGCCACTGCATGCATGCAAAGGGGATGGGGGATGTCCATCGCTCCCTACCTAGTTCTCACCCACGACGATGACAAAGAGGATAACACAGGAGTGCAATGGATCGAAGAAGGGACACCATATTCGACCTTCTCAATAATTTCAAGGAAAACGACCAACGATCCAACGGATCCACAAGGGATGTCAATGCCATCCTTATCAGTTCAAGGAGACGATATTTCTTATTTGTTTACTTTTCGTTAGTTCACATGGATAGTGAGACCATGCTTCACATCCCCCGTTCCCTTTTTATTAATAATTTAGCGGTAGGTTTTATTTATTTTTCGTAAGGATATATACATTATAAGGGTGTATTCTACTTCGTTTCAACTCCAAATATCCCACCACATGTCAAACGTGATCGTATATGCACGTTTGACGTTATATTTTCATGCGTAAGTGTTATATATCTCAAATACATATTTAAGTTTAAGGTTCGGGGCACGAAAATGTATCTCAAATACTGGGATGGGTGATCTCCTGGGAAGTTTCTCAGGGCGTGCGCGAGTGCGGCCAAAGCGCACTGAAAGGACTAGTGTTGGTCTGTGGGGCCAATTGTCAGCCTGACGAACGGTTCTTGGTGATGATCCGGTAGCAAAGATTTGACCGGGGAGTTACAATATGGTATCAGAGTAATCCTGCGATCGCGTGCTGGACTTGTGGACAAGAGATCCAGGTCAGCCGCCTCGGGGGGAAGGTTCTGGGGTTGTGTATTGTGCTTGAAGTCACAACGAGAACGTTGCGTTCTTTACGTGAGGTCAGCCGTCTAGCGGGGGAAGGTTCTGGGGCTGTGTGTTGTGTTTGAAGTCGCAACGAGGACGTTGCGTTCTTTAAGTGAGGTCAGCCGCCTAGCGGGGGAAGGTTCTGGGGTTGTGTGTTGTGCTTGAAGTCGCAACGAGGACGTTGCGTTCTTTAAGTGAGGTCAGCCGCCTAGCGGGGGAAGGTTCTGGGGCTGTGTGTTGTGCTTGAAGTCGCAACGAGGACGTTGCGTTCTTTAAGCGGGGGTGTATGTAATACCCAAAAAAATGCTTAAATGGTTTGATAGTACTACCTATACTAACAAGGTGCACCTTCGTTTTCGGTACCCCATCATTTTAGAACTCCGCAGTTAAGCGTGCTTAACGTGGAGTAATTCTGGGATGGGTGACCTCCTGGGAAGTTTCTCAGGACGTGCGTGAGTGAGGTCAAAGCGCACTGAAAAGACTAGTGTTGGTCTGTGGGACCAGATGTCAGCCTAACGTGCGGTTCTTGGTGACGATCTGGTAACCTCGCTGTGATACCAACTGTCACGGGGTTAGAATTTCATTATCCGTGCGGCACTCAAGTTACTCACTCCTTCACTCAAGTTCAACCTAACTCGTCATTCAAGGTAATTCTTGAGGACGCAAACCCACATTCTAACATATGCTATTTTTTTTATTTTATTTTTTTACAAAATCTCTATTCTACATAATCTAATACAAGTGTTTTTAAAAAAGATTTGTGAGAAAGTCGAACAAGCTGTTCATCTCTCCAGAAAAGAAATTAAAAACTTTGTTAAAAGAGATATGTCTATTATATTTTCTCAAAATAAAAAAAAGATATATTTATTATAGTTTGAGACGATTATGTAGACTATATTTTGAAAAGGAAGGAAAACCATATGCCTCTCATCACGATCACAAAATTTTTTTGTGGGTTTGGTCACTTAGCAGTTGGCCCTTGGGACTTTACCACTCCATAAATTTGTATTTGTAATCGCTTCCTGCAAATGCCCTTATGGGTTCTGAAACACAAGGCGCTGCATCGGCCATGGACACTGAGTATTTGAGACAAGTATTCTAATTCATGAATTCTCAAAAAAACCAAAAAAAAGAAAAAAAAAGAAAGAAAAGGTAAAAGAAGAGTATTTTAGCTCATGAAATTTAATTTGCTTTGATCATGTTCATTGAAACACTCGTCATGAAAATGGCTCTAGGAAGCATATTGTTTTCGCCTCCAAACATTGGGATATAGATTTGGGATGATCTGTAGTTTGAGTTTATTGACGGAAGGACCAGGGTACTTTCTTCTTGCTTCTGCCATCACTGGAGTCATGATTTCTTCCATGTTGGTTATCACTGGAGAACCTTTGCACCATTAAATGGGGCATAGGAAGGCCGGCAGGGGCGACCTGAGAACACATGAAAGCCTTGGGAAACAAATGAGGTCAAAAATATCATTACCCCGTTTCATGTGTTCACAGGTCGCTCCTGTAGGACTTCATCGCCTTCGTCAAGAGCAGCCGTATAACTTGCTACACTACATGAGGCTTTGATGTGTGATTCTCGATATTCTTATCTCCGCAGTGATGCTGTTGATGAGCTTGCGCAGCTGCGCACATGATATATAGAAGAGGATGGATATGTGAGATTATTGAGTACATTCCTGTACTCCAGTTGCCATGTACTACCTTGCCACCAACACTTGTACTATTTGGAACCTTGTACTGCTTCCAAGTTTTAGAATTGTGGCTCTCACTTGTGGTTGAAGGAAACTACAGGATATTATTGTTAAACCACAAAAACGTGTTGTGACTACTTTGATCATGGCATGCATTTTCTTTCAATTTGTATCAAATTAAGTTTGAATGAAGAATATTATTGTGTGATTTCTCTTCTAAATCCTCATTTCTCTTGTTTAATATATCCTAATTCTCCCATCTCTTTCCATGTTCTACATCAACATGCTAAAGTTCTAACAAATTGGAAGAAATTGCATGCCATGATCAAAGTAATCACAACACGTTTTTGTGGTTTAACAATAATATCCTGTAGTTTCCTTCCACCACAAGTGAGAGACACAATTCTAAAACTTGGAAGCAGTACAAGGTTCCAAATAGTACAAGTGTTGGTGGCAAGGTAGTACATGGCAACTGGAGTACAGGAATGTACTCAATAATCTCACATATCCATCCTCTTCTATATATCATGTGCGCAGCTGCGCAAGCTCATCAACAGCATCACTGCGGAGATATTACATGTCCAAGGGGATGGCCTGCCATCACAGGTCCAAGCAACTGCGCAACATATTACAGTAAACACTTACACAGCGAGGCCAAAATTTCGAAATCTTTATTCCATCTACCTGATAGGCATTCAGAATATATTTGTGTGAGCAAGTTATAAACATTACTGCTCAGTTTTTGCACCATATCCCCTGGTTTGCGATTATCCTGCACAGTTTTGGTACCTAAAAGCAGCAAGTCAGCTACTCGGCTGAGTTTCTAGAGTTGAAATCCTCACTAATATTCAAGCACTTTTTTAGTTCTCCTTGAAAAATTGCAGTCCCTGTTGCTTCGAGGATAACATAAATGATCCAAACGATCAACATTCTATCACGACGATGAAAGTTCAACCAGTTTCTCACAACGATGTCCTTTGATTTGATTAATCTGTTAAACTTTCTTCCCTATAGATCAGTTCAACTGGATTGAACTCGCTAATTCTCGTTGCTGCCTTGAAATACGAAAACATCGACACAAAAAACAGATCTAGATTCACTACCCTTTGCCCTCCTTGGAGGATAGAAATCTCATCTCCTCAACCAAAGTTTCAACCTCAGGATTCATAAAATGACAGAAAAAAGATACATAAGTTTCCACAGTCAAAGATCTGCCAAAAACTCAGAGATTTATCGAGGCATGTTGATGTCAAGTGTTGATTGAAACGGACCCCGCCGCATGAAACAAACTTCTGATCTAATAACACATACTACCATGTTATAATACACAACACAACTCCAACAAAGTCCAAACCATCCAGAAACCATAGAATCTTATTAATAGTAATATCTTATCAGTGCCAATACGATCATCTAATAACATATCAGCCACATATAATTACATCGTTTCCCCCAAATTGTTTCTAGGGTTTCATAACTCCATATCACAAACTCGTTCGACCCACCCGATCCCTACACGACCCTTCCAACGACGGGATACTTGGCCTCGAACTTCCTTTCCCAATCGGCCAACACCTCCAGCTCCTTCTCCGACAACCCGTCGATATCCGCCCTCACGTCGTCATCCTCCTTGCTCATCTTCGCCAGCGCCCGACTCGCGTCTTTCCCCGCGAACATCGCGTAGGGCCCACCTGGCCCGTAGAAGTTGGATCCCGTGGTGACGTCGAAGATCCGGCCCTTTATGGCCACGTAGATGGGGCGGGAGGGGACGGTTCCGTTGTAGGCGGCGAGTTGAGAGGGTGTGAGTTCCATGGTTGGAGATTGGGTTTGTGTGGTGTGGGGAGGGAAATGGGGAAGAGAATGAGAGATTTTTGTTGAGGGAGAGTCACAACGATCGGTCAATGACTGGAAGTTATATGGATCATAATTACTGTTGTTACTTATGAGGATGATGATGATAATTAAACAACAGCCACGATATGATCCTTTAACTGTATTCGTTCCGTCCCATCCCATGTATATACTCCCTCCCTCTTATAATATATATTTTCTCAGTCTCATGATATATTATATGAGAAGTTAATTTTTTATGATATTGAAATTTATTATAATAATTGAGAGAAAAATTGATGAATATATTGTATTAAATGAGATTGATTTTTTATTTTTTTATGTTAAAAGGTTATCAAAACTAAAAAGATGATATTTATTTTGAAACGATCCAAATAAAAAAATATAAATTAATATCGGACGAAGGAAATACAACATTTTCTTTATTTAGATTGTTTCAAAATATTTGTAACTTTTTCTCTTTTCATAAGTTACTTATCTAAAAAATACAAAATCAATCAAACTCATTTACATTACATCAACTATACTCTCTCATGACTATTACAGTAAAGTTCATTTCCATTATATAAATATACATTTTCATTATCAAAATCCATAAAAATTCAATACACATATAAATTCTCGTATCGGATCAAATGATTATATGTAATTTGGGACAGATGAAGTAAATGGTTATTTTTTAAAGGTAAATTTCACAAAATCCTATTCAGGTTTAGACCAATGACATAAAATCCCCTTAAATTTGAAGCATCCCCTCAAGTTTCATAAAATGACACAAAACCCCGTTAAGTTTGAAATGAACATAAAATCCCCTCAAGTTTGTGCAAAAGACAAAAGATACATTCACATAATCCGCTAATGTAACGTTCCGACTTTTTATTACTTATTAATGATACATATGACGTCACTACCGCTGGGCTCAACGCCTCAATTAGGTAAAAACTATATTTTCTATCTTACTCATAAGAATTAAGCTAAGTTCACTTATACATCTTTAGTTTAGAAACTTTTGATGCACTCAATCATATCTCAAAATATCACTATTGTAGCGGAATTTACATCTCGTTCTAAGATCAGAATACTTTTCACACAAAAGCTACATCTAGCTTCAAATCTTAGATCACAGTTCTCCTTCAAGTCTTGCTTTTATACTAGAGAAAAGAAGAAAGACACAGAAAAATAATAACCGTGAGCTATATGAGCTCAATAAAGTGTCGGCCCCCTTATCAGGAGTTACACAAGAGAAGAAGGTAATAAAAAAAAAAGAAAAATGATCACGTAAATCCTTTGTTCCAGCACTCTGAAACTATCATGTCAATCTAGCATTCATAATTATCATCACAAGTATATCAATAATTCACCCTAATCATATAAGCACACTTTACATCACGTAACAACGTTCGAAACCATGCGTCCATCGACACTCTAGACATTATCGACGTCATTTACTACCGTCATATCCTTTATGGTAATGACAGTCAAGACCTCCATATCAAACAAACTGAGACAATAGCACTGTGACACGATAAGTCCCCAATCCAAGTCTCACGCACTACTGCACTCAGCAGTTCACTCAAGATTTTATTATACTTACCATCATATCAATCACATAGAGACGACAGATAATAGATACCCTCAAAATTATAATTGTGTCCTTAGGGAGATTTATTCAATTTCAACTTATCAACCTCTATTTAACTTTAGCAAAACGGACTCCGCGAAAGGGGATCAGTCAAATCGGAGCCCAAGATCTCCTACAGTGAGATACCCTCATATCAAAAGGTCGATGAAAGAATGTTACCACTAAGTCACTGTATAACACATGCGACAGATACAACGCTCTTTGTGTTTTATATACGGAGTTGCCTCACTAATTATGAATTTACACTCCTTTCACACATTCACCCTCATTATATTAGAAAATAAGGCATAACACACACCATGCAACAACACTCCAGAGCACTCAGTATTTAACACACAACAGTTGCAGTTAGTATTTTACGTCAGCCACATTTAGTGTCTACGTCCAAAGATTCCAATTCATATTATTATACTCACAGTATAATAACATGCATCGTCACGTACAATAAATCTAAATGTTATCTTTTATCATAGTTTTTCACATGCTTACATTCAGCCTCGTCCTTAAGTGACGATGAGCAGCGTCTCCAAGTCCTATAATATAATAGGATATGCGTATTAAGACACACCGTTGTGAATGATTGTTCACGTTATGAAATTAAGTATATTTATGTGGTGGTGATGCCAAGCTTTGAGAAAAGTGTTTGATAGTTATTTTGATAGTCGATGATGATGATTTTATGTATTTATCATCGTTACAAGTGTTTGTGAATATTTGGAGTTGTTTCGGGGTCAAAATGGTTCATTTTCAGATTCTGTTTAACATGATAGTTTGACACGTTTAATCTATAACTTCTTTTATACAGCTCCAAAAATCATTTTGTAAAATTATACATAAACTAGACTCTATAAAATTTCCATAGAATTTGAGTTTTGATCATGAAACCTTACCAATAATAGCAGTTTATTCGTTCAAGTTTATATTTTCTGTTAGATCAAATAGTTTGACCTTACTTTACTAATCAGTATATAAATCCCTATATATAACTCCAAATATATATTTTTAAATTATTGTGGAAACTAGACTTCAAGGGCTTTCTATTGATATAAGACTCATTTTCTAACTCTTTCTGTAATCTCAGATCAAGTCACAAAGCTATCCCTATAACTAGTTTTTACATATTAATATATTCACACGTTTTGATTTATATCTTGAGATTCACAACTCTAAATCATAATTTATCAACTTTATCAAAAACTAGACATGTAAAGATTCAACATGTATTAAAATTGGAATTTATTACAGAGCTTATAATTTTTCATAAAATTTCTAAACAAGATGGTCACCGTTTCTTATTAACGATGAAAGATACTCGTCGTCTTATAACCCTAAGTTCTCCTCTTTTCTTCAAACTCTCCTTCTTCTCTTCTCTTGCATGACAAGAAGTGTTTTTATGTTTGTAAGAAGTTTTTCAAGGAGAAGAAAGCTTGTATTTATAGGAAACTAAATCAATTAAAATAATTTTAGTGGATAATTAGTGGATAGGGTATTTAGTGAATAATTAGTGGATGAATAATTTAATTTAGGTGAAATAGAAATTGACATAAAGGATAATAAGTATCAAAATTTGGTTTAGGTCATTTTCGTATAAATACAGTATTTTCGTATTAAGATCGTATTTCTCCGTATTTACGTATCAGGGTTGCATTTCATTCATATTTTGTATTTTTTTTGCTTATTATATCGTCAAACAAGCCTTTTAACCCCGTAAAATAAATTATAATGTACAATTATTTACTATTCATATTAATTATCGTGAGACTAAATTCTACGGAATTTTTCGTGTCCTTATCGTATTTTTGTCATGATTTTGACAAACGAATTTTATAACCCCGTTGTATAAATTATTGTTTTTGTCAGTAAAATACTGTTTTTATTATTTTATGAGAAAATAAATTATCTCAAATTTTTCGAATCTTTATAGCTAATCATGCTAGTGGTTAGATCTTGATTATTATAGATTCATTCACATGGTCTCGTTAATCAGATTTACTCACTGCACATCATATTCATCATAACATCAATCATCACCTTGAAGAAAAATCATCATCACATTGAAAAGATAAAGGAATGAGAAATCCTTGTCTTGCGACGATCCACAAAAATGACAAATGAAACAGAAATAATAAATTCAATCCGTGCCAATACAATCACAATCTTGATTTTATGAGAAACGCAAATCAGATCTACATCTTTTCGCAAAAGACCTAATCTATGAAAGGGAAAAGAAATTAAAAATGAAAAGAAGAAAGTGTATTTCGTAACTCTAATTATGCATAGGTATCTATGGAGAATGGACGAAACTAGGGTTAGGTAAAAACAGATCTAGATAATAAACATTGATCACAAGTGTGAATTCCAAATAACAGGAATGAACTTCGTCGGGAAAAATAAAAAAATGATTCAGTAAAAATGGCCTTTACAGCCATGAAGGTTATGTTATCACGCCCGTCATGACATGCAATCTTATTCCTGAAGCATTCTGGAGAAAACATCACGGCCGTTATCAGGCGTTTATGCCCGTGAAAGGTAAATTCTGGCTCCAAAAAATAGTTTCTTCATGCTTTTGATCACAAACTTGATCATCTTCAAGAATAACATCATAAATACACTAACATAAATACACTAAATGACGGCTTCAAAGCACATTTTCGTCAGCTTGGATAATCATCATCTCCATTTTTAATCATAAAAATACTCTAAACTCATACATTGTGTAAATAAAACCTATAAAACAACAGTTCCAACATTATAATACAAAAAAAAAAACATAAATAGCATATTTTTATAACAACTAAAACATATCCAAAAAAAAAAAGGAAATAACCTAGAGAAAAGTTACATATTTTAGAATTATCACATTTCCCTCAACCAAACTCTTGCTTGTCCTCAAATAAAAAAATAAAATAGAAAAAAAAGACTTAACTTTTGAAACAATAAAACGTAACTTTTGAGCATATCATATGTAATCAGAGAAAACAAAACACAAAATGGAAAACCACACCTAATCTATGTCAAGCAGACTAGTCTATTAGCAAGTGTCATCCCAAGGCTATATTCATCCTTTTGCACACCACACACAATACACTCACTCATTCTTCTGACAGAGAATCATAATAAAATGCCTAAGGAAAGTTTCAATCATACTTTGATATCCAAAATATTTGATGGCATATTCCATTACAAGTTTCATTTACATTTTGGTGCCTCAAAATAAGTAAATGTCTCAAATGCCCTTCACCAACCTTGTTGACCTCAAATTCATCTTCCTCTCTCAATGATTGACTTGTCGGCTCTCCAAAACAACTACCAAAAGCTCAGCTTTCCGTCATCAAAATAAAAACTATTTCGACACCCAAACACCACTACCCGAGCTTGGAATCCTTCCTTAAGTCCGACCACCACCATTTCAGAGTTACATTTGGTCAAATTTGCCGAATACACCATTTTCATTCGAGTTTGTTCATTTTCTCGGTAAGCTTCTATTGTTGAGAAATTTAGATTACTTAAGGCTTAAACTAGTTTATAATGGTTGGATTTATGTTGAGCGGGTGTATGAAGTTTCAATTTTGAGCGGGGTGTATGAATTTCTTTTGCTCAGTTACTTCGCTGGATGTCCATATATTCTTATTTTGTATTGTTTTGTTTTGTTGTTGTTGTTTTTTTTATTTTATTTTTTTGTAAAATTGAGAAATGTGATGTGTTGATCTTGAACTCTTTTTTTTTTTTTTTTTTTAGAGGTATGGATATGCAAAATGAGCATATCCAAAAGCACTCGATGTAGAACTAGTTGCGCTTTGCACGTTCGAAGGCGTATGTTTATCTTTGCAAATTCGCAGATCAATGACACTTGCAAACGTGTATGAGCAGTTGATGAACAAGTGTCAATGTATTAATCCTATGATGGTGGTTGTTCGGTATTTTGCGCCTCAGATTCGGAGTAATATTACTCTCACTATACGGACGACGATATCACGAACATGTTGCATGTGTGCGCATGTGCAAAAATTGGTGTGGTCGAGATGAAAACAGCGAGGAGGACAACACCAACTCCGCCTCCAAGAAGCTCGTCTAGTGTTCCTCCAGATGCGAGGCAGTGCTTCAATTGTAAATAATATGCCGTTCACATAGCACTGGTTGTTAGTTCACTAGTTGTAGTAATGCAGTTCACATCTTCTTACCATTTGTAGTTCTCATTCCATAAAATTGTTAAGTTCATAATTGGTGTATATGCACATGATAAAATGTTGAGGCAGTTTACAAGTTCATAATTCACAGTTCATCGTATGCAGTTCATGTTTGTTAGAAAACAGTTCACACGTCTAAGTTATTCAGTTCATATATAAGTAATAGGCAGTTCATATGCACTTCAGATTGATTGTCTTGATTTTTATTTATATGTATGCAGGTTTGAAGTGGACGAAAGTGCCAGTGTTGTGATGACACCTGTCCTCGAGAATAATTTTATCGAGTTATCGCGTGATTGCATTTGAGGTATTGGTCAGGTTTTTGCAAGCCCTAATGAGTTCCGAGCTGCCATAAGAAACTACACCATTGCTATACGAAGGGATTTCCAGTTCAAGAAAAACACTTCGGAGAAGATAGCGGTGTCTTGCACCCATGAGAATTGCAAATGGCATGTTTACGCTTCAAAATCAAAGCGAGACGCGGAGTTTGCTATAAGGAAGTGTGATCTCACTCATACTTGCGAGATTGTCTTAGCAGATCGAAAACATCCAAAATCTAAGTTTGTTTGGGTGTCGAATCTGGTGAAAAGGAAGTTACGGTATACACCAAGCACACGACCAGTTGAGATCATGAATGAAGTTCAAGAAAGATATAATGTTCAACTGCGGTATTACCAAGCTTGGGGAGTAAAGGAATACGCTTTAGAGGAGATTCATGGCAGAGCAAGATGCCTAATTAATCAGTTATGTACATACTGTACAAATTTAAAGATCGTGAATCCTAGAAGTTTTACGGAGTATGAGATGGATCCTATGACAAAACAATTCATTCGTCTCTTCGTGGCTTTTAGGGCGTCCCAACTTGGCTTTGTTCAAGGGTGCAGGCATTCAATATTCATCGACTGTATCTTCATCAAATCGAAATATCGTGATTGTCTTTTGAGTGCGACGGGACTAGATGCACAGAATGGTATTTTTCCTATTGTATTTGCAATTGTATAAGCTAAAAACAATGATACTTGGGTTTGGTTCTGCGATCACCTCGGATGATGTTTGCTGCCCTTTAATGCGAGAGTGTGGAACCGATATGTATTCTTTTCAGATCGCCACATTGGACTACGGAATGCCATTCCTCGATATTTCCTTGCTGCCCTACACTCATACTGCCCAAGACACCTTTTGGATGATTTCAAGAAGGAGGTAACTAATTTGCTGCTCATAATTTCATGTCACAGCTCATGATTCTTGAATTTTATAGTACAAGATTTGCATACATATCATAGTTCATCCTTTACTTGGGTTACAGTTCATTTTACGATATTATACACTTCATATATTACTTGATTTATAGTTCATGTTTACCTTGGTTTATAGTTCACTATAACTTTAGTTTACAGTGTATGGTTCGAATGTGCAGGTCCTCACAAAATATCCCTATCTAAACAAGAATTATTGGTGCTTTGTTTTTAAAACCGCTACGTATGTATTGACAATTCCAGTGTTCGAAGAAAACATCAACAAGATAATGACAACCATGGACTTGGCAAGGAATTTCATTGCTGAATCACATCCTGAGTGTTGGGCACATTCGCTTTTTCATGAAAAACGATGGGACATTATGACAAACAACATTGCAGAGAGTTTTAATAACTTGATTAAAGGCGCATGCCATCTCCCAATCACTGTCATGATTGACGAGATTCGTGTGCAAATTATGACTCTTATGCATGAAAGACGTGAGTCCAATCTTGATGGAGCTACTATGTTGACCTCAGTCCCACAAAAAAAAGTGGCAAAAAAACTATGAGACGGGTCGTGCCTTACGGCTACATGCTGCAAGATTTTACAAATTCGAAGTGGTTGACAAGGACTTGAGTTATGTTGTGATCTTTAAGAAAGGACCTGCTCTTGTAGAGAATGGGAAGTGTATGGACTATCGTGTCATCATGCATGTGCAGCTATTGAGGCGAGGGCGGGGTAGGTTCATGAATATTGTGATCCATATTTTATGGTGGACATGTATAGGAATAATTACAAGGAGGTAATCAACCAAATTCCACAACAATCACAACTTGTTGTACCACTGCGTCTCATAGAGATTAGAGCACCAAGTGTTCCAATTCAACCTGGATGCAGAAGAATCAGGAGGATACCCTCACAGGTTAATACACGACAAATTATATGTAATCGGTGCAAGAGGCCCTGTCACAATCGACGAACCTGTCAAAACCCCATTAATGATGATTAGTTGTAGTTAATGTTATGTTTGTATTATTATGTCGAAACGAGATTCAAATGTTTCTAATGTTTGTTCCAGTTTGGACTGAAAATGTTTCAGTTTGTTATGTTTGGAATCAACAGTTCATATGTTGAAGACTTGCAATTCACACGATGAAGACTTGTAGTTCACAGACTGAATTTGAACAGTTCACATAATGAAGACTTACAGTTCACATACTGAAGACTTGTAGTCCACAAAAAACAGATGAGCAGTTTACATAATGAAGACTTGCAGTTCATAGACTCGAATATGAGCAATTCATGCACACGAAGATGATAGTTTATATTTCAGAATTGACAATTAATAGTTATCAACATGTAATGTTGACTCATTCAATGTTATACTTGTTTAAATCATCAAATTTTTACATATTTATGATCCTTATAATTCATGTAACCGTTTTAGAACATAATCTGATTTCATCGACCAAGCTACTATGCAGTTCATATTTTGGTAATTACAATTCATATGACTCAACATTGTTGTTTACGCTTAAACAAAACACAGTTCATATTGCTATTATTTCAAACGAAATTCCACATTGTTACAACCCGTGCCTTAAATGACATAACGTTGGATTAATATAAATTTTTATTGCATGTCTAACTATAACACATACATATCCACAACAATCTAGTTGGAATAATAATGGAAAGAAGTGATCAACACATATGCAATGAAGTCATGTGAACTATGTCAAGGAAATAACTATGAATACTCTTCATATAGCTTATTTAATATAAGTATGAAGGAAATCATATGAATTATGTCAAGGAACAAAGGGGTTATGTCTTAATATCTTATAAGGAATAATGTAATATCCTCATAATTTATAATGATGTTCAAGTTTCAATAATGAAATTTAATCTTCGTTTAATTACGTTGGTACTCTTATTTTCGTGTTGTGCCTTCCAGTGGAAAAAAATTAACTGTTCATATTGCGATTAAAAATGGTTCACATAGCCATAACTGACAATTCATATATCCATATATGACAGTTTACATAGCAACCCTTAACTGTTTACATAACACCATTTACATCATACATACATAACAAAAAGTGACTGTTCACAGAGCAAAAACCAACAGTTCACTTCCGTCACATTCCTCAGTATCCGGCTTGTCCTTTAAATAGACCGAATTTTTGTGTCGAAGGATCCGTAGCGCTATCTGAACTCTCATGAGGTGAATGTCTTCGATAGCTGACAAGTCATACGTATTTAACAAGAAATGCTCCGCCTACATGCAAACAAAGACACCACATGAATGACCATCTTCTCGCTGTCGACACTTTCTAACTTCAATCACCTTTAATTCATCGTTCTAGTAGAAAAACTCTTATCAATTTTGCAACTGTGTGTGCTAGTTCAGCACCACCATGAATCCACAAAGGATTATAATGTCAAATTTCACGACATTCTGTGTCCTATACGGAAAGACTTCAATGAAAGTTCGCCTCATCATGTAGCGGGATAAAAACAAACGAGAGGACAATAACTCCTTCAAACACCTGCTCAGTCAAATCTTGTATGAACGAGACATAGCATTGACCCTCTTATCGGAATTATCCTTATCCTCGGTTATGTTCTTAACCTTGTCCTCCAACAACCTCTTTCCAAGATTACCTTGAAAACACAAGCAGTTCATGAATTATGTTAAACAGTTCAAACAAAGTAATCATACAGTTTAAGGGAAGTACTAATTATGGTGAGCTTTGTCCGTCAAAAAACATAATCTGTTCCTTCACAAATCATCCATAAGTAGCAGTTTATCAAACCACCATTCAAAGGCTGGTTTTGCAGCACATGCCACACTTCTGTTCTAGTCAAATTGTCCCATCCTTTGCTGATAGAATGGATCCAAACCAATTTAGTGAAAACAATTGAAAGAAAATCATACATCTATTAAACAGAACCTTCTAAATAATAAAAAAGAATCACACAACATCGTCGTAAAGTTTTAGTTTACCACATCGTAAACTCAGTGAGAAATTTCTCAAGGAAATTTTTATCCTCCTCCTCAAGTAAACTCCTTCCCGAGAACTTCTTTTCTCCGCGAGTGAACTTCTGAGCAATCATTGCACTTTTCCCCTTCTTGTTTTTAGTCGTTGAGTTCATCGTTTTTCCTACGTTTCCTCTTCTTCATTTCACGAGGGTAATTCGACCAAACAAGGTTCTTTTCTTTCGACCAGTTTCAGTCCTCCTCTTCACAATCTGGACAATTGTTTCCTTATCCTTTTCAACTTTTATACCACAAATAATTTTAGCACCTTTTATCCCTTCAACAACAAACAAATAACAGTTCATACCATAAACACAACATAATTCACACGCAAAAAACAGACAGTTCGAATAAAAACAACAAATAGTTCACAATTAAAGAAAAATAGTACATACCATAAACAAGGTCGGTAGCATTATTTTCATCGTCGTCATCACTTTCATCTTGGCTCAGTTGAAGTTTGATGACCTACAGTATACCTTGCACAATATCTTGTGGATCTTCAATTTTTTTCTCTTCCATATTTCTCTCTTCAACCATCTCCTGATCCATTTTCTCTTCAACCATCTCTTTATCCTTCCCCACATCCAATTCATGATCTCCTAAACCCACAAAAGATTAAAAAAAATTAGTTAAAAAAATTTAAAAATATCAGTACAAAAATTAAAATAACAAATTCAAAGTTACAACACAATTCACAAATCTAAGTGTTGCAGTTCACAAGACATAAGTATACAGTTTAGAAGACATCGATGAACAGTTCACAAGACATCAATGATTCATAAGACATTGTTCTACAGTTCACAAACAATTAAAATCACAGGTCACTCAAATAATGCTCACAGTTCATATAACAAGAAAATTTCGTTCACAAAGTAAAACTAAAATATATACCTTCATCAATATGAACCTCAACCTTGTCTGATCCCTCCATTTGTTCACCCTTGCTTGCATCCTCTTCATTCTCCATTTCAACCTCTTTTTCTTCCTCATAATCCTCAACCTTTTCGTCCTCATTTCCATCAAAACCTTTCCCTTCG
Source organism: Drosera spatulata (assembly GCA_035668315.1). Taxonomy (NCBI): domain Eukaryota; kingdom Viridiplantae; phylum Streptophyta; class Magnoliopsida; order Caryophyllales; family Droseraceae; genus Drosera; species Drosera spatulata. Next base: position 7,452 of record JAOVYX010016003.1, on the reverse strand, counting down.
TATTGATAGTCCTCTTCCTCAACACAATCAATCCCCTTCCCAATATCAGTCTTATCGTTCTTCTCGTCACTCTCTTCAACACAATCATTCTCCTCCTCACTCGCATTGTCATCCTTCTTCTCCTCCTTCTCGCTATCATCCTTCTCCTCCTCACTCTCAACAACATCCTTGTCCTTAGTCTCAACAAAATCCTTCTCTTCCTCCTTCTCACTCACATCCTTCTCATGGATATCCTTCTCACTCATTCTCACTCATTCTCACCTACAAAACCATAGTATCAATTAATCATATAAAAAAAGAAAGAAAAAATTACATTACATTACAAAAAAGATATTTATTTTACCTCAGTCATTTTGGTCTTTTAGGTATTGGTCTTTCAAACCATCAGCTTTCGATGCTCCTCATTGCTTGGCTAGATGTCCACGATTTCATGTGGTCTCACTTGAGAAAGCAATTGGCTAGTGGTCATCTCCGGTGAAGAAGCAGCAGTCGTCTCCATCCAACGGTATATCCTAGGGATTCTCACATGATCTATTTGGTTTCGAGATGATGGCTTCAAGAATCTCATATACTCAGCCCTAACAAAACAGTTCACAGTTGATCAAAATCCAGTGCATAGGAAAATAACCAACAGTTTATAAAACAAAAACAAATGGTTCACAGAATTTTTATATACAATAACAGTTCACAGTTGATCAAAATCCAGTGCACAGGAAAATAAACAATAGTTTATACAACAAAAACAAACGATTCACAGAATTTTTACATACCAAAACAGCAAAAGAACATCCCTCGACATAAGGGATATTCGGAATCATTCCATCCTCCTTCTGTTTCTTCCCTTTGGTAGCTGCATTTGTAGGTTCCAACGCCTTATATTTGAATATGGCGTCAACAAGATATCTATGAACCGCCCTACCCAAAGCATATTCTCCGATCTTTTTCAAATCGTCAACATAATTGAAAACGAAATATGGAGTGTAAAAGTTTGTGTTCGAAAAAAGAACACGGTTGTAAATAAACAACACGAAAATCCTAGCAAAGTCACGGGCAGTATCCCCATCTTCCCTACACAAAATAGTCGTTCTCCTCGCCATCTTCTCCTTCGCACAAAATAGTCGTTCAAAAGTCTTACTTTTGAGATTGTCCTTTACATTCACATTCACATTCACATTCACACCAACCATCGACAAACCTACTATCAACGAAATGTGCTACACAGTAAGTGGAACAAATGTATTTTGTTCACCCAAATCAATACCTATGGGGTCTAGGGTTATGCGATTTAGAATCGCTTTAAGCCGTGCAAGACACATCGTAAGCTTCGGCATGTGTAAAAAATGAGAAAAGGGAGTTGAGCTTAACTTTGCGCGACACGCATCCGATATCACATCCCTCAATTTGTCCATCTTCTTATAAAAGTAAGAAATCGCACACAGGGTTTGTAAGAGCATCGGTTTTCGATATTTCATTTCTCTAGTCGTCGTCTTTGTTGTCTTCGTGGACCTCTTCCCTTCAGCCGTCCTTGACTTCTTCGTGGTCTTCGTCATCTTCTTTCCTTTAATCTTCGTGCTTGTTGTCTTCGTCGACTTATTTTTGATCGTCTTCGTCTCTTTGGGTTGATCGGCCATCATCTTTTGCCACTTGGTCGCTTGCTTGGGAGGGGTTATTGTTGTGCTAGGTCGCTTCGTTCTCGGCCTTCTCGATGCAGGTTTTGAAGGAATTGATGAAGGAGCGATTGAATTGTAACCGTTTGGGGAAGTTTGAATTGGTGAATTACAACAGTTTGAATCGGTTGAGTGGCTCGAGGTGAGAATAGAGTGGGGAAGGAAAATGGTGAGGGTTTGGGTTAGGAATGGTAGGTTAAAGCGGTGGGTTTGGTTAGTTTAGGGTGATATGGTTAGGTTAAAGTAAGGATAAAGAAGGTATTTTATGGGAATGAGTATCAAATTATAAACAAAATAATTGCCCCTTCTTCTAAAAATATAGAAATATAGACCACCCGTAATACTTGTCATTGAAGTGCTGGCAGGAAAAAAATATTTCTTTGAAAAATCAAAAAGCATTCCCAATCTCTCTTAGTAAGCACTGAAAATACTAACATGGGTTGTCTCCTCAAAACTATCGAGGTCTTAAAGAAGGACATAGATATCTATCCCGAGTTAACTTTGTCCACCATGCCTCTTCTTAATAAGGAATAAATCGCAAGTGGATGATGGAAAATGTAATGACGATAAAAAAAGGAAAAACATGGTGTCACTCGTTTTTATTTTCTTTCTTTTTTTCATTTGTTTCTTTAAACAACTTTAATCGCCATTACCTTAACATGGAAAAATAAAAAGTGGCAGATGAAAGTGATGTTAAATAGCAGGAAAGGAAAAACAGATCACAATTATTACTTATTCACTCTCGTTTCTTTTCTTTCTTTCTTTTTTTTCTTTTTAAGATCTAGTCTTTTTTTAGTCACAAAAAAATATTTAAGGGTCACCATAAGAAATCAAGTACTAACTTGAAAAGCTTAAAAATATTCAAAAATTTTAATCCATCCACGACATCAATTCATCGCTAAGACGCTACTCCCATGAAACAAGCTCACTCGCAAAAGTGTAAGATAATGTCGTTAACTAGCATTCAGAATTCCCCTAAGATATGTTCAAAGCTAAGCTTTCTTAAAAAATTAAAGAAATTACAAAAAATTTCATTTTTTCGATTTTGTTTTTTACTTTTAACTCAAAAGAAAACTAACTAAAAAAAAAGATACTAAACATGACACCCAAAACATGAAAGGCTCTAAAACAATAAACATACTAAAAAATCGCCACAAGCCAAACTTACATTATCATCAATGTGAATATATCAAATAAGCACAAGGACAAATAGAAATGTAAAACTTACTTAGAGGATGATAGAGGATTGGAGAATTCTTTCATATGCTTGTAAATGTCCTCCAAAATGATGTGTGTTTGAGCTGATTTTTGATCCATACTGTAATACCCTAAGGAAATGCTTAAATGGTTTGATTGTACTACCTATACCAACAAGGTGCACCTTCCTTTTCGGTAACCCATCACTTTATAACTCCGCAATTAAGCGTGCTTAATGTGGAGTAATGTTGAGATGGGTGACCTCTTGGGAAGTTTCTCAGGGTGTGCGCGAGTGAGGCCAAAGCGCATTGAAAGAATTAGTGTTGGTCTGTGGGGCCAGTTGTCAGCCTGACGAGCGGTTCTTGGTGACGACCCTGTAGTAAGGATTTGGCCGGGGTGTTACACATACATTCCAGACTTTTGGTGGAGAATGTTGAATTATACAAATACATCTTCTAATCTCTCTAACTACTTTTTTTTTATTCAATAAAATCATCCTAAGCATAGCAACCTTTGTTGAATGAAATTAGCCTTGAAAGTTTCAAAAATAAGAAATTTAGTTACCCTGAAAAATTTAGTTAGTCTTAGGAGAAGTTTAAATATCTTATCACTATATATAGGGGTCTTTAGCAATCTTGTTATTCACTACAAAAAGAAAAAAAAAAAACTTAGAGAGTTTCTAAGTATAAGAGTAAGTACAAGACAATTAAGAGTTAAGTGTGTATTTATAGACTGTTTCTAAATATATATTGTTTTACTCTTCCAATTTGGAATTGTAAAATATTACTGCTGTGGTAAAAATCTTTTTATTGAGAAATAAAATTTTTTTTATGGAATCATCATTACAGAAGTTAATAGCTTGGTCAGTAATGTTGAGAAGGTATTTGCAGCAACTATAGCACTTGGAATATCAAATGAAGTAATACTTGCTCGGTCAAAATCTCTGAAAAATTATTAACGGATCTGATGCAACACCTTAAGAAATGGAAGGTCAAATCTGGTAAGGCGATGTTCGCTCTTTCCATCTGGTAAGGTCAAATCTGGTAAGGTCAAATTTCTGCAAAGAATCAAGGATGCAAAGACACCTAAAGAAGCGTCGAGCACTCTACCCACCTTGTATGCCAAAACAAACGACGTCTGATTTCAACAACTGGAGAGTGAGATTATGTCAGTCTTACAGCGAGACTTGACGATAAGCCAATACTTCACTAAAGTGAAAACTTTATGTGAAGGGATTACTAAATTGGATCCAGAGAATCCAATTAGTGATCCTCGTACGAGGAGGATAGTTATTCACGGGTTAAGATCGGAATTCAACGGTCTTGTTACTATAACCCGCGGGTGGGCCACTCAGTCGATGCTCATAGAGTTGGAGAGTATTTTAGAGAACCAAGAATCTCTAGACAAGCAAATGTCTGGAGTCTTTATTAAGGAAGAAAGCACGGCTCTCTTTAGTAAAAAAAGAGATCCGGAAAAAAAAAGCTAACCAGGATGCTCTATGGATGCAAGAAGGGCAACCACGTCAGCAAGGAGGTTGACAAAAGAAGCAGGGTTAGAGGAATTCACAATCAAAGAAAAGCTCTAATCAAGTGGGAGCTCAAGGTGATGGACAAGGACGACGTCAAAACGGTGAATGCTATAATTACGGAAGCATTTTGTTTGAGACTGTTGGTGGACGTTGGAAAGAGGTAATTTTACTTCTTCTAGTCAAACCAAAGGGAACACTGAAGAAGAATGAGATTTTCAAGTATCCCTGACGATAGAAGAAGACATCACAGCTTCTTGTATCGCATAACTCGTGGAAGAGTTGGCACTTTCAGTTGTCAACAACAACAAGGTGATTAACTACAACCATGAATGGATCTTAGACTCTGGTTGCTCTAATTACATGACGGGAAGCAAGGAGAATCTCCATAACGTGTCCGAGTATAAAGGGATGCACGTGGTTGTCATTGCTATTAACTCGAAGTTGCCAATAGCTCATGTTGATAAGACGACGATCGTCCCTCGACATAACGAAAAAGAGGTACAGCTAGATAATGTTTTTCATGTACCTGGTATGGTGTAGAACTTGTTATCAGTTTCGCAACTGATGACAAATGGACATCATATGGTATTCGGGCCTACCGAAGTCAAAGTCTATCATAGCCACGATATGAGTGTGGTTGCCATGAAAGGAAGATGAATGGAGTCTGTCTATGTCATGTCAACTCAAAAGGCTTACGTGGATAAGACTCGAAAGAATGAGACTACTGAACTGTGGCATGTTCGGCTTGGGCATGTGAGCTTCCAGAAGCTAAGAGAGATGATTAGAAAATCAACTCTCAAGGGTCTCCTGCAATTGGAGATTCGTGAGAATACTATCTGTGCTGGTTGTCAATATGGCAAAGCGTACTAGTTACCATTTAAGGAGTCGCAATTCAAAGCGAAGGTTCCTTTGGAGTTTGTTCACTTGGATATTTTTGGTCCAGTGAAGCAACCACCAGTCACTAGTCTAAGGCATATGATTACAATTATCGATGACTACTCGAGATATGTATGGGTATACCTTATGAAGGAGAAGTGTGAAGCATTATCAATGTTTAAGACTTTCAAAGAGGACATAGAGAAGGAGTTAGGAACTATGGTTAGGTGTCTCCATACTGACAACGGAGGTGAGTACACGTCAAACAAGTTCAATATGTTTCTACGACAAAAGAATATCTGCAGACAATTAATATGTCCAGACACTCCTCAACAAGATGACGTTGTAGAAAGATAGAATCGCCATTTAGCTGAGACCTTCAGAAGCATTTTGCATACCAAGAATGTGCCATCATGTTTTTGAACAGAATGCATGAAAACGACGGCTCATGTCACCAACCGACTACCACAAGCGATGCTTGGGTTCATGCCACCATTCAAAAAGCTCTGGAAGATGAAGCTTATAGTGAGTCATTTCTGAGTTTTTGGATGTGTGTGCTATGTTCGTCCCTGACCCCGTTCGGAGCAAGTTCGACAAGAAAGCGGTGCGATGTATCTTTGTCGGATACGATGATCAGTGTACGGGATGGAAGTGTGTTGATCCCAACACAGGCCCCTGCTATCCATCAAGAAATATAGTATTCAATGAAGCATCATCTTGGTGGAGTGCATAGTCAGTTACTTTATCAGATTCAAAAGTGATCGAAGAAATGCTATACAAGAAGCTGGGCAAAGAAGCGGAAGCTATTCTTCATCTAGAAGCTCCTCTAGAACCTTAAGGTCTTAAAGGAGAGTCATTTCCTAAATCTTCAAGTAAGAAAACAGTCCTTGACAAAGCGGAGTCTACAAGATCAGAGAGGTGAATTGACCTAGCCAACTTGAAGATGTAAAAGAAGTTAACAAAGAAAAGGGGCAGGCAAAAGGTCAACAAAAGCATCACTACGTAATCAGAGAGCGAAAGTCAAACTCCAAATATGCTAATACAGCTCTTGTTAAAGATGACAAGTTACAACGGCCGAGTTCCTATGAGGAGGCAACTCGAGACAAGAAATGGAGATAAGCCATGCAAGAAAAGATCGATGCGCTGAATCAAAATGAGACTTGGAATTTAGTTCCAAAACCGAATTCCGTACACCCCATCTCTTGCAAATGGGTATACAAAGTCAAAACCAGATCTGATGGTTCCATCAAGAGGTATAGAGCTCAGCTTGTTGCTCATGGATTCTCATAGATATGGCCTGGATTATGATGAGATATTTAGTCCAGTGGCCAATATTATAACTGTTTGAGTTCTTTTAACACTTGTCGTCAACAAGTCATGGAAGTTGTGGTAGCTGGAGGTTAAAAATGCTTTCTTACATGGAGAGCTTGATCGTGAGATTTATATGGAGCAACCGAAGGGGTTCGAGAGCAGAACATATCCTTCGCATGTGCAAACTGAAGAAGGCTCTCTATGGCTTGAAGCAAGCACCTAGAGCATGGTATGGGAAGATAGCTGAGTTTCTTGTCCAGAGCGGATACACAGTTGCGCCAGCAGATTCAAACCTATTTGTGAAGGTTCGAGGTGAGAAGATGACATGAGGATCATTCATCACGTGCGTAATGTTCAATTTCAGATTTTTTATTCCTATATTAACAATGTCACGGCCATTATGACCTAATAATAGGCGTGACATATATTTTTCAGTTCAGGTTGTTTCCTATTTGCATTTCATGATACTTAAGCATCAATAATCTAAACTAATCTAATATATATCGTATTATCCAATGTCACAAATCATTTCGATAGCAGATGGTATGACGGGGTATTATTATTATTTTTCAAAAATTAAACTTAAAAATTAAAACCAATTAAATAAAAATATTTTTGTCATTTTAAAAACATGTCAATTTAAAAAAATTAAAATAGATCCCAGAATATACTTTTCTTACTCCAACTGTGGCTCCTATGAAACCCGACTGCAGCAACAGATAAGTCATACATCAAACGCTGCGTAGTGATAGGAATTGATGACACCCTTTGAAGAAGCTCATCTCCATTACGAAATTCGATCGGGACGGCTAACTCTATCTTATTCTTGAAAAACCCACTCTTATTCGATCGAAAGGGATGATCCATAGGCAG
>JAOVYX010016002.1:0-55451 GCA_035668315.1 Drosera spatulata | reverse complement strand
GGGTTTAAGGGATTTGTTTTAGAGATTCTTATCTCTATCCCTTATTATGAGATTCTCAATATTTTGAGTGTAGCTCCATTTATATTTCCTCTTTGCTTAGTGGATTCTTCGTCGTCGGCGACCACCCGTGGTTTCTCCCGTAAGGGTTTTCACGTAAAAATCTTTGTCTCAATTTGTTTTCTGCGCACTCGTTATTGTTTGCGTTTATAATTAACAGACCCGTTCGTAATGATACCTGATTGAGATTTAAGCTCTCCGTATCCGTATCAGGAACTTGTGATTGATGATACTTGCATGCTTGTCCCAAATTTGACTTTTAGAAGCTTAGTAGTAGGGAATACACGGATGACTTTCATCGCAACACGTTCTCAAGCTTCACTGATCCAACGGGAGCTCCAAGTGTAGCACATAATCAAAAAAAATATTAAAAAAAATTATATATGTTAAGCGTATGTTTAGAATAAATGAGATTAAAAACACGACAAGTAACAAAAATTACAAAGTATAACGTACGTAACGAACGTTATGGAGTTAAAAGAGTCACGTACAGTTGTAAAATTTTTAGTCTCGAAAATAATATTTTTTTCGGTAGAACGTTCTAATAAAATGTTTGGAACGTTACGGTCCGAACAAAATAATTTTTGGAGGTAAACTTATACAAAACTTTTGTAAATAAGATATATGGAATACCATAATACTCTAAACAAATACATCCAACACATCACACCCCACCACTCACCCTTTTCTTCATTTCATCAACCACTCACCATCCACACCACATTTCACCCACAACTCTCCACTCATCATTTCCACTCACCACTTCCCACTCACAACTATCCGGATAGCAAGTTATCACGAATTTAAGTTTCACACACGGTTATCACTTTAAAACTCACACTGTTTTGATCGGATCTTACTCTAGACTTATCGGATCTCTAATCCAACGATATCATGACGTTCGGGAGGAAGTCAAGAACCCAACAAATTTAATGTTGTGAAAATCCGACGTGTAGAGTGAGAGTTATCATCAAACAAAGTCTCAAACGTAAAAAACGGTCGAGAGATAACCAAACCCCATTCCGATCTGTTCTGTATTTCATGTGTAAATGAAAAACTATAGGATTTGAAATAAATCTGGATTTTAATATATGTTGAAGCCTTACATGTCTACTTTCTAGTGAAGTTAAAGTATCATGATTTGAAATTGTGAATCTTAAGATATAAATCAAAATGTTTGGATATAACAATCTATAAAAACTGGTTACAGAATTGGCTTTGTACCTCAATTCAGAATCACTCAGTAAGAGTTAGTAAACCAGCCTTATATCACTGAAAAGCTCTTTAAGTCTAATTTCCAGAACAGTTTACAAATCAAAATTTGGAGTTGTATGAAATGATTTATGAGATGATAAGTGAACAAAAGGTCAAACTGTCCAATCTAACAGAAATTATAAAGTTGAACGAATTAACTCCAATTATTGATAAGGCTTCATGACAAAAACTCTAATTGTATAAAAAATTTATGGAGTCTATTTTATGTAGACTTTTAAAAAATATTTTTGAATGTGTATACGAGAAGTTATAGAATTAAATACGTCAAGAGGTCATAATGGACAGAATCTAGTACTCCCGTCCCAAGGGCCGAGACACTCATTCCAAAGGCCGGGACACTCGTTCCAGAGGCCGAGACGCCCGTCCCAGGGTCAGGATATTTAATATGATGAAAATGTCCTCGTGGCCAAACGATACATCTAGTATGATGTAATATTGTAAAAGATAGAAATGGAGAAGAATGATGGGTAATCTTTATGATGATTATCTTTAACGGTAAAGGAAATGTGGATTTAAGGAACACCACAACAAACTTTATGACAAACTAAAGATAATTGAACAAGTCCGTAGTCGTCGATGAGGTCGTATAATGGATCCTCCGAGATCAGGTTCTTTGGCTTTACGAGCATTCAAAGCGGACTTGACTGGACCAAATGTTAAATCTAGCTAATAAGAGGACAAATGTGGTTCTCTTCGTATGCGCAGTGATAAGAAGTCGCGGGTCAGAACATCGATCGATTGGGTGTAAGGATGTCCTCTGCAGGGGGACTTTCGACGTGTGAGTGAGGGTTTAACAAACCGAAATACACGCAAGAGACGTTGTGATTTTGGGCCACGAACCTAAATCACGCATAGTATTTATGAAAAACAGAAACACTTTCACAAAAGACAACGGGTTTTCAAATGTTTTTGGTGAATGTTATGTGACTGAGAACTTAGCCCAGATCAGTGTCTATATCTCAAAAATCTCTCTTCTTCTGTTGTCCTCATTGAGTTCTATCATTCATGTCAGGAGTCGGATTTGCGATGGTTAAGTAAGGAAAAGACTATAAAAGAGGACAAAGACGTATAAGCTATTATTACGTGTATAGTTTGATATGGCGCTCATATTTTCCTGTGGCTATTAGAAAATGTTTTACAGGTTCTCATCGATCGCCATAGTCGGGGGAGTACATGCCAATCGAATACATATACTTTTGATTGCTGAGCTTTTGGCTCACGGGTTATGTGTTTTATTTGCAGATCCACCACAGGGCGATACCGAAATGCTAGAGTGAGAGTCTATGCATGTAGTTAATCACCTCACTAATCAATATGTAATATTGAATACATGAAATAATTTTGTTGTGAATCACTTGTAGACATTTGAACAATGTATTTGTGAGATAATATAATTTTTTTTTTGGTTTGTATAACATCATTTGGATTTGTAATGATAATGATTTGGTAGTTTTTCTTATCTTCTATACCTACTAACCCGTTTGGGTTACTTAGCCTTGTCATGGAGTGAATCTATAACGTCATGTACCGGGCATGCCGGATTTCGGGACAATACAGATTGGTATCAGAGCTAAGGGTTTTTAGGTTAGAGGTTAAGGAAGATGAGGATGTTGATTAAAGCAAAAAACATAAAAAATAAAAAATAAAATAAAATGAAATAAAATAAATGAAAATGATAGGTTTGCATCACACATTGAGAGTAGAAATAAATGTGAATGTAATTTTTCAAAGAGGTAGAGTTGTGAATAAACACAAACTCCCTCAAAATGTATAGTGGCTCAATTTATCGCTACGCTATTAATTTCTACGAGAGTCACTAACATCCTCATCTCTCATCCTCAAGATGGCTGACGGACCACGAAAGAGGGTCGATGAGGTTTTAGCTCGAGGCCCAGTTAAGAGTGGGGATGTGGTTTTGACTATCATGTTAAGCGGATCAGGACTGAGACCATACCATGGGTTGTTGCAATGAATCCTTGGTTTGAGCATTCGATGCTTCAAGCCGAACTTCTTCTGAGGTCTTTACCCTCGAGATATATATGGACTCGTGTCCACTGAAAGTATAACCAGCTCATATGGAATGGAGAGCCTAATCGACTCTTCTATGAAAATGACCAGTGGACCGCGAGCTTCGTAATAGTGGAACGAGAGTTCCGATAGAACTTTAGTCGTCGCAAACACTTGTATGATAAAGATTTTGATCAAGGGCCAGAGTTTGCATTTTGAGTAAGAACAGAGGGACCAGAGAACATGGGAGCTGGGGTAGAGGCGTACGATTTAGAGGAGGAATTTGAACTCGAACCAGAGGATGAGTCAGAGATCGAAATTCCGTCCGAAGTGTTAGAAATCCTCTTTTCACATGCAGACTTAGACACCGATTAGGATAGTAGATAATCAACTTTGTTTGAAAAGTAAGCATAATAATGTGGGTATCTTACTACATGATTAGGGTCTATGTGAAATGCTGAATAAGACATTAATAAATGACGTTGTATACATAAATCGAATGCAGTTTTTGTTTAACAATTGTGTGAGGATTGCAATATAGAACTACGTAGAGATTTATGACATTCGAATCTTATGAGATATGCATGTCACAGAAAAAGGTGTCTTAGAGTTACAACAACATTGTTATGGCTATTGGAAACGGGTCGGAGGGGGAGGTTCCACCTACCCAAGGAGAAAACCAATCTCAAGTCGAGGTGATCAATAGCCAACCAACAGTCCTTCTACCACAGAATTAGGTTGTGGAATATCTAGTGGAAGAACTTATCGAAGAGAAAAGGAAGAATGAGATTAGAAGTGAAGCAGGTCGTGAACAGTTTCTTCAGTGTCTTAACGCCTACCATCCGAGGTCATTCACGGGTTCGGCGATCCTATACAGCTCGAGGATTGGGTCCTCAACATGGAGAAACTATACAATGCCATTACATGCCCGGAGAGCATGAGGGTGGATTTTGCAATCTATTATCTCGAGGGACCTGCATACGCATGGTGGCATACTGTTGCTAACTGCGTAGGAGAGCCAGGGTTTGACTGGAATCAATTCACGTATGTTCTTAGACAACGGTTCTACCCGGAGCCGCTCCATGCCCAGAAAGAGGCAGAATTCATGAATCTTAAATAAGAAAATATGACGGTCCATGAATATGCCATGAAGTTAATAGCACTTATGCGCTTTGTACCCTCTTTCTATCACACAGATGAGGAGAGGATTAAGCGCTTCCAGGGAGGTCTCAATTGGAACTTGGTACACGGGATGGTGCCGATGACTTTCACGAGTTATCAACAAGTCTACGATAGTGCTATTAAGATGGAGCGCTCTTTTCTTAACCAGGAACGCGGTCAAGTTTTCCAGGATTTCAAAAGCAGAAGTGGAATACAATACAATAGGGTGGCGGATCTTTTCGCCGTGGAGGAGGCAACTCAGGTAACAGCAGGGGCTGGCAAGGAAACTCTGTTCCAACTTACCAGAACAGGGATAAGAGCATAGGAGGTTCGTCGACAACTGTTCAAGAAAACAAAGTTAACACCAATCAACAGCAAGTATCCGGCTCAGGTGCAAGAAAACGAAGTACAAGCGAAATCACCTGTTTCAAATGTGGCAGGGTTGGGCATGTGAAGCGAGGCTGTCATGCCACAGGTCCTACATGCTACCTGTGCAAATAGTTTGGGCATATCAGTCCCAATTGTCCACAGCGGAACAATACACAAGGCAGCACACAGAGAAAACCGACTGACTCAGGACGATCCACGATATAACTATCAAGACCTGCACCAGGTTCGTCGAATCGTCCACGAAACAATCTGGTGTATGTGATGAACCCTCAAGAGTTTCACCAGAGTGGTGCAGCAGTGGCTGGTAACATTCACTTATACTCACACTCTATTTATGTGCTATTTGATTCTGGTGCAACTCATTCCTTCATATCCAAAGTTATGGTAGAGAAGTATGGTATGGAGGTCGTAAGTTTGTCTAACAAAATATACATAGGTCTTCGTAATGGGAAAGTGATAACGTGTAATAGTATGGTTCCTCGTGCTCCTATTGTTATAGGAGATGAGGAATTTTCGATAAATCTGATCGTATTTAACTTACAAGGTTTTGGGGTTGTTCTGGGAATGAGTTAGCTAGAAACTCATCGGGTTGATGATCTCTTTGATCAGTTGCAAGGGACATCAGTGTATTCAAAGATTGATCTTCGTTCGGGGTATCACCAGTTACGAATCAAACCGGAGGATGTTTCGAAAATAGCTTTTCGAACTCGCTTTGGGCATTATGAGTTCGTGGTAGTGTCATTTGGACTTACAAACGCCCCAGCGTTCTTAATGGACATGATGAACCGGGTCTTTAAGCCTTATTTAGACTAGTTTGTCGTTGTGTTTATAGATGACATCCTTATTTACTCCAGGACAAAACAGGACCACGAAGTACATCTCCGTACTATCCTAGAGACGTTACGAGCACATCAGCTTTACGGCAAACTCGCCAAATGGAGTTTTGGCTGGATGAGGTAGCATTATTAGGACACATAATTATTGGGGAGGGCGCTAAGGTCGATACGAAGAAGCTCGAGACCATAGCGAACTGGGCTAGACCTACGAATGCGACGGAGGTTAGAAGTTTCTTAGGCTTGGCAGGATATTATCGACGCTTTGTAGAAGGGTTCTCAAAGATTTTTCATGCCTATGACGAAGCTGACACAGAAAAATTACAAGTTTGTTTGGAGTGAGAAGAGTGAGGAGGCATTCCAAGAACTGAAGAAGCGTCTCACTTCTACACCGATTCTCACACTACTCTCTGGAGAAGAAGGGTTCTGCATCTACAGCGATGCATCAAAACAAGGTCTAGGCTGTGTACTTATGCAGCACGGTAAGGTAGTGCTTTCAGACAACTGAAACCTTATGAGATGAATTACCCAACGCATGACCTAGAGCTCGCAGGAGTGGTTTTAGCGCTGAAGATGTGGAGGCACTATCTATATGGTGTCTCTTGTCAGGTCTTCACTGATCATAAGAGCTTGAAATACATCTTCACCCAAAAGGAGTTGAACATGCGACGGCGCATATGGTTGGAGCTACTGAAGAATTATGACTTGGACATTCAGTACCATCCAGGAAAAGCAAATGTGGTAGTGGATGCACTGAGTCGAAAGGATGGAAACGCAGTGGGATCTCTGCAAATGTTGGGAATGTCGGAGACAAAGTTGATCGACAAATTCTCTAAAATGGAAATAGAGGTACAAGAAGGAACTCAAGGGGGTATGTTGGCTGATATGCAAGATCAATCTACTCTACGGAAGGAAATTTTGCAAGCACAACAAGCCAACGAGCTAATGAAAAAGCTCAAGGAGGATGCACAGAATGGAAAGGCACTGGGATTCATAGTGCATGAAGACGGTTCCTTAAGATTTCAGGGACGTCTATGTGTACCAAATGACGAGACATTGAAGCAGAAAATCATGGAGGAAGCACATCAAACACCATACTCTGTCCACCCCGGTGGTAACAAGATGTACCAAGATTTGCGACAAAAATTTTGGTGGAGCGACATGAAAAGAGAAGTCGCAGAATACTTCGCAAGATGCATCACATGTCAGCGGATTAAGATTGAGCATCAATGACCCGGTGGGTTACTACAACCGCTTGAGATTCCTACTTGGAAGTGGGAATCAATATCTATGGACTTCATCGTAGAACTCCCTACCACGATGAAGGGAATGAACTCCATTTAGGTCATAGTGGATCGACTAACAAAATCTGCACACTTCCTTCCGATCAAGAACACCTGGAGTGTAGATCGTCTAGCCGATGAATATATCAGGGAGATTGTATGATTGCATGGAGTTCTAAGAGACATTGTGTCCGATCGAGACACAAGGTTTCAGGTACGATTTTGGCAGGGATTACATAAGGCTTTTGGTACAAAATTGAAGTTTAGCTCTGCCTTTCATCCGACAACAGATGGACAAACGGAGCGGACAATACATACTCTAGAGGATATGCTTCGATCTTGTGTCTTGGATTTCCAAGGATCATGGGATCATCATTTACCACTGATGGATTTCACATATAATAACAGTTTTCACTCCTCGATTGGCATGGATCCATACGAGGCACTGTATGGAAGAAAATGTCGATCGCTTGTTTATTGGGATGACATTGAAGATGCAAACACAATAGGGCCGGAGTTAGTTCAGCAGATGGCCGAAGCCATCAAGCAAATACGTACAAGGTTGAAGACAGCACAGGATAGACAAAAGTCTTATGCCGATGTACGACGGAGACTGTTGGAATTTCAAGTAGGAGATCATGTCTTTCTTAGTGGGTTTCACCCACAAAAGGAGTCAAACGATTTGGACAAAAGGAAAATCTTAGTCCTCGTTACAATGGACCTTACAAAATTTTGGAACGAGTTGGAGAAGTTGCTTATCAACTCACGTTGCCCGTGGAGTTGGAAGCAATTCACAATGTGTTCCATGTCTCACAGTTGAGGAAATATGTGGCCGATCTGAGTAACATTATTCAACATGAGCCAATCATGTTGGACGAGAGCTTAACATATGAGGAGCAACCACCAGAGATCTTAGACCGAAGGGAGAAAAAAGCTCAGAAATAAAACAATATCCCTTATCAAAGTCTTGTGGGCGAATCACGTCACCTCAGAGGCTACATTGGAAGAAGGAGAAACAATGCGGAAGCAGTATCCGTATTTATTTTTTGATTAGTCATGCTTTTAGCCTAACTTTTGTTTCGAGGACGAAACTTCTTAAAAATTAGAGGTAATGTAGTACCCGAGAATTTTGAGATGAATAAATATTTTTAAAAAAATATATATACTAAGCATATGTTTAGAATAAATGGGATTAAAAACACGACAAGTAAGGAAAGTTACAAAGTGTGACATACGTAACGAAGGTTACGAAGTTAAGAGAGTCGCGTATAGTTGTAAAATTTTTAGTCTCGAAAATAATATTTTCTTCGATACAAAGTTCTAATAAAATGTTTGGAACGTTACAGTCCGAGCAAAATAATTTTTGGAGATAAAATTATACGTGACTTTTGTAAATAGGGTATATGGAATGCCATAATACTCTAAACATATACATCCAACACATCACACCCCACCACTCACCCTTTTCTTCAATTCATCAACCACTCACCATCCACACCACATCCCACCCACAACTCCCCACTCATCATTTCCACTCACCACTTTCCACTCACAACTACCCACTCACTACCTCCCACCACAATCACCTTCCACTCATCATCCATCACCACCACTACCACCACCACAACCACCTCCCACTCATCGTCCATGACCACCACTATCACAACCACTTTCACCTTCTTTCAATCATCAATCCTCCACTCAACTCCTCATTTCATCATCATTCTTTCATTTCTCTCAAACTCACACTCTCCCTCACATAACACTTACAATTCGCATCATAGCATCATCTTTATACTTCATCAAAATCAGTAAGATTGATAGTCACGATAAAGAGAATGAATCAAGGAATCCAACGCCACAAACGGTACGTTAATCCGATCTCCGGATCATAAGTTATCACGAATTTAAGTTTCACACATGATTATCACTTTAAAACTCACACTGTTTTGATCGGATCTTACTGTAGACTTATCGGATCTCTAATCCAAGACTACCACAACATCCGAGACGAAGTCAAGAACCAAAAAAAATTTAACGGTGTGAAGATCTAACGTGTAGAGTGAGAGTTATCATCAAACAAAGTCTCAAACATCAAAAAAGGTCAAGAGGTAACCAAACCCCATTCCGATCCGTTCTGTATTTTATGTGTGAATGAAAAACTATTGGATTTTGAAATAAATCATGATTTTAATATATGTTGAAGCCTTACATGTCTAGTTTCTAATGAAGTTGAAATATCATGATTTGGAATTGTTAATCTTAAGATACAAATCAAAATGCTTGGATATATCAATCTATAAAAGTTGGTTACAGAATTGCCTTATAGCTTAAATCAGAATCACTCAGTAAGAATTAGAAAACAAGCCTTATATCACTGAAAATCTCTTTAAGTCTAGTTTTTGGAACATTTTATAAATCTTAATTTGGAGTTGTATGTAATGATTTATGAGATGATAAGTGAACAAAAGGTTAAACTGTCCAATCCAACAGAAATTATAAACTTGAACGAATTAACTTCAATTATTGGTAAGGCTTCATGATAAAAACTCTAATTCTATAAAATGTTTATAGAGTCTATTTTATGCAGAATTTTACAAAATAAATTTTGAATAAGTATACGGGAAGTTATAAAATTAAATGCATCAAAATGTCATAATGGACAGAATCTAGGACACCCGTCCCAAAGGTCGAGACTCTCATTCCAAAGGCCGGGACGCTCGTTCCAGAAGCCGAGACACCCGTCCCAGGGGTTGGGACATTTAATATGTTGCAAATGTCCTCGTGGCCAAACGATACATCTAGTATGATGTAATATTGTAAAAGATGGAAATGGAGAAGAATGATGGGTAATCTTTATGATGATTATGTTTAAGGGTAAAGAAAATGTGGATTTAAGGAATACTACAACAAACTTTATAACAAACTAAAGATAACTGAACAAGTCTGTAGTCGTCGATGAGGTCGTATGGAGGATCCTTTGGGATCAGGTTCTTTGGCTCTACGAGCATTCAAAGTGGACTTGACTCGGCCAAATGTTAAATCTAGCTAGTAAGAGGACAAGTGTGGTTCTCTTCGTATGCACAGCGATAAGAAGTCGCGGGTCAAAACATCGATCGATTGGGTATAAGGCTACCCTCTGCAGGGGGACCTTCGACGTGTAAGTGAGGGTTTAGCAAATCGAAGTACACGCAAGAGACGTAGTGATTTGAGGTCGTGAACCTGCAGCACGAGTAGTATTTATGAAAAATAAAAACACTTTCTCAAAAAACAAAGGGTTTTCAAATAAATTTGATGGATGTTATGTGACTAAAAACTTGATCCAGATCAGTGTCTATATCTCAAAATCTCTCTTTTTCTTTTGTCCTCATTGAGTTCTATTATTTATGTCGGGACACGGACTTGCGATGGTTAAGTAAGTAAAAGACTAAAAAAGAGGACAAAGACGTATAAGCTATTATTACGTGTATAGTTTGATATGACGCCCATATTTTCCTGCGGCTATTAGAAAATATTTTACAGGTTCTCATCGATCGTCATAGTCGGGGGAATACCCTAAAAATCGAATACATATACTTTTGATTGCTGAGATTTTAACTCACGGATTATGTGTTTTATTTGCAGATCCACCACAGGACGATGCTGAAGCGCTAGAGTGAGAGTTTATGCATGTAGTTAATTACCTCACTAATCAATATGTAATATTGAATAAATGAAATAATTTGGTTGTGAACCACTTGTAGACATTTGAACAATGTATTTGTGAGGCAATATAATTTTATTTTTCTTGGGTTTATGTAACATCATTTGGATTTATAATGATAATGATTTGATTGCTTTCTTTATCTTCTATACCTACAAACCCGTTTGGGTTACTTAGTCTTGTCATGGAGTGAATCTATGAAGACATAACGTCACGTGTCGGGTATGTCGGATTTCGGGGCGTTACAACAAGCTTCCCCAGACCATGTAACAACGAAGCTGAAATTCTTGATCAAGAAAAAATGTTTCAGCCAATGAGGGTTGTTTCTCGGTCCTAACCACACATCGTGCAATCAGCAAGTGGTAGATGTTTCACTCAATGTAGCCACGATTTTCAAGAATGTGCTAGTGTGACTTTTTACCTTTCGCGTATTTTGTATAGCATCACAAAGTTTTTATTCCAGATGAGTGCTTTGGATAAAGAACTTTCACAAAGGATTAAATAATATGGTCCTGAAGAAAAACAGCCAGGAATCATGCCGTCTAGATTACGATGCACCATTAGTGACTATGTAAAGCTATAATATGATATTATGAATAAAAGATATTTGTGAGGGCCGAACAATACACATTATGGTGGAAAGAAGGGAGCCAGTATACAAGCTTATTTTCATTACTTTCCCAAATGCAAGAAGCCTTTCCATTCTGGTGGAAAGAACTCATGGTATCATCACATATTTGTAACCTCCCTAATGAATATCAGTACAGTCCCTCATCCGAAATTCTAGGAAATGATTAAGAATGACAATCATTACTAAATAACCACATAGAAAGAATTTCCAAGACACTATAGAAAAGAGTGTCCTACACTCTTACTATCCTCAGAGAACCTTAATTACAGTACCACAGATTTATGACCTCCGAAGGTTACTTCTTGAGGCTTCATTCATAACATAAATAATACAAATCAAGTATACTTCACCTGCCGAATTGAAGATAACTGAACTGAATTATTATGAAATGTGATTTGATCTGGTGCCGATTATGTGCTTGAAGGTGCTTTGTGTAAAGTTCCGAGGTCACGAGGCCACCAGTCCATCCTACCTAAGCAAGTCTTGAAATCGTACTTCCCGTAAAAGTTCACCTATCAAGCTGCACTGTCAAAACCCGTGCTTCCAAGGATGCCATATAACTCAATCATGCAATAGATTTTTCAGCACAAGCTAATCTACCTCATATCCAGTCACAAGCTTAATCTCAGATCTCTTGAAAATGTATGAAACCAAGAAATAGAATGTAAACTTCTGGAATACATTCCCGAGTCACATCAATTAAAGGAAACTAAAAAAATCATGGAATGCTCTCCTAAGGATAATTTCTTAGAATTGAATTAAACACTATCACATAAGTGAAAACTTGATCTCGAAAGTTTTTCC
The DNA here is from genome assembly GCA_035668315.1 of Drosera spatulata. NCBI lineage: Eukaryota > Viridiplantae > Streptophyta > Magnoliopsida > Caryophyllales > Droseraceae > Drosera > Drosera spatulata. Next base: position 43,307 of record JAOVYX010016002.1, on the reverse strand, counting down.
AATCAAAATCCCTCAAATGAAAGATGATGGTGCACTTTCTTACAGAACCCATACAAAGTCAGTGGAATAGCCCCTCCATAACGCATACAGTGATACATTTGTAGCGATATGAGGACAGCCCAATAACAAAATCCAGCGTGCCAAATTGAGTCTAACTAGCACACATTCATGAGGGAAGCTCATTTTCAACCTAAAAGCCTAAGTCAAAACAAATTTTTCACGCAAATATACAACTCTCTTTTCTCCTTAACGATCAACATGAGAAACCACCATCCCATACATATTATCCACACCTTTCTCATTCACAACCTACAAATAGAAATGGATACACGACCTTGTACAAATCCAAGAATCAAGCTGAACGCCGGCGAAACAACTGAACACTTATCCTAGACGCCGAAAATACCCACCAACAGTGAATCCCTCATACAAATGTATAGACAACTCCACCCAATTCTCACCCAACACCAAAACACACAATCAGAGCAAACAATGAACAAAACCAGAACGCAAAAAACAGAACAATGGGACTAAACTAATCTCATTCAAATTGAAAAGGGTTTACCAGGAAAGAGTGTCCGAACAGTGCCAGCACTCTCATTTTTGTTTCCCTTCAAGGGTTTGGTTACATGGTTTGAGAGTGAATTGGATGAGCAGATGCAGATGGGTCGAAAATGAGGGAGTTGAGAGTGTAAAAAAGAGAAAGGAGGCATTAGAAGAGTTAGGGTTTGAGGGGAGAAGGGAAAGATGGTGTGTTGGTGATGGTGGGAATGGATTGAGTGTGGAAAAATGGAGGCGGATAGAGGTGAATGACGGACAGAGGAGGCAAACAAGTTGTGGATCAAAACGAGAACACTTTTTTTGTACACTATTCTAATATATTTATAATGGGAAAATGGAATTTGTTGTAGCATCACACAAACTTATGTGATGCTAGGAACCAATTAAAATTGATCCAACGATTGTGATTTGATCAGGGAAAATGAAAGGATAAGATTTAAAGTGGTTTTATTGGGGCAAAATTGGGGAAAAGCAAACAGTTTTTGGAACCCAATCGTCGAAGCAAATACGATGCTATTAATTTCGATTATAGAATTGAAGCAAATACGAAAGAGAAATTGAATGTCCATCTGAGTTCCCATCTGTATTTACATAATACAGCCCCATGAGGATTTATTTTCTTACCCCAATTTCAAATGAATCTTTTAAGTACTCATTTGAGATGGACCCACCGTCTCTCCAAAACAACCACCAAAAGGTCAGCTCCCCGTCACCAAAACAAAAACCATTTCGACACCCAAACACCACTACTCGAGCTCCTGGAATTCTTCCTCAAGTTCGACCACCACCATTTCAACGTTGCATTTGGCCAAATTTGTCGAATCCATCATTTTCGTTTGAGTTTGTTCATTTGCTTGGTAAGCTTCTATTGTTGAGAAATTTAGATAACTTAAGGCTACAACTAGTTTATAATGGTTGGATTTGTATTGAGAGGGTGTACGAAGTTTCAATTTTGAGCGGGGTGTATGAATTTATTTTAGGTAGCTTCGTTAGATGTCCATATATTCTTGTTTTGTTTTGTTTTCGCTTTTTTTTTTTTCCTTGTAAAATCGAGAAATGTGATGTATTGATCTGGAATTCATTTTTTTGCAGAGCTATGGATATGCAAAATGAGCCCGTGCCTGAAGCACTCGACGTGGACTAGTTGTGCTTTTCATGTTTGAAGGCGAATGTTTCTCTATGCAAATTCAGAGATCAATGACGCTTGCAAACATGTATGAGCAATTGATGAACAAGAGTCAACGCATTAATCCTATGACGGTGGTTGTTCGGTATTTTGCTCATCATATTTGGGGTCATGTTACTCTCACTACGGACGGCGATGTCACGAATATGTTACATGTGCGCACATGTGCAAAAATTGGTGTGATCGAGATGGACACAACGAGGAGGACAACACCAACTCCACCTCCAAGAAGCTCGTCTAGTGTTCCTCCAAATACGAGGTAGTTCTTCAATTGTATATAACATACAGCTCATATAGCACTGGTTGTTAGTTCACTATTTATAGTAATGCAGTTCACATCTTGTTATAATTTGTAGTTCTCATTCCATAAAATCGTTCAATTCATGATTGGTGTATATGCAATTCATGAGAAAATGTTAAGGCCATTCACAAGTTTATAATTCGCAGTTCATAGGATGCAGTTCACGTTTGTTAGAAAACAGTTCACACATCTAAGTTATCCAGTTTATATATAAGTAATATGCAGTTCATATGCACTTCAGATTGATTGTCTTGATTTTTGTTTATATGTGTGCAAGTCTAGAGTGGATGAAAGTCCCAGTGTTGTGACGACGCCTATCATCGAGAATAATTCTATCGTGTTATGGCGTGATTGCATTCGAGGTATTGGTCAGGGTTTTGCAAGCCCTGACAAGTTTCGAGCTGTCATAAGAAACTACACCATTGCTATACGAAGGGATTTCCAGTTCAAGAAAAACACTTTGGAGAAGATAGAGGTATCTTGTACCCATGAGAACAGCAAATGGCGTGTTTATACTTTAAAATCCAAGAGAGACGCGAAGTTTGCTATAAGAAAGTACGATCTTACTCATACTTGTGAGATTGGCTTAGCAGATCAAGGACATTGAAAAGCTAAGTCTGTTCAAATCTGGTGAAAAGGAAGTTGTGGCATACATCGCGTACACGACCAGTTGAGATCATGAATGAAATTTAAGAAAGATATGGCGTTTAACTGTGGTATCACCATACTTGACGAGGAAAGGAACACACTTTGGAGGAGATTCATGGCAGAGCACGATGCTCATTCGATCAGTTACGTACATACTATATGAATTTAACGATGGCGAATCCTGGAAGTTTTGAGGAGTATGAGGTTGACCCTGTGACAAAATAATTCATTCATTTCTTCGTGGTTTTTAGGGCGTCCCTACTTGACTTTGTTCGAGGGTGCATGCCTGCAATATTCATGGACAGTACCTTCATCAAATCGAAATATCATGGTTGTATTTTGAGTACAACGGGGCAAGATGCACAGAATGGTATTTTTCCTATTGCATTTGCAGTTGTAGTTGTATCAGCTGAAAACAATGATAATTGGGCTTCGTTTTGCGACTAGCTCGAATGATGTTTGCTGTCCTTTAATGCAGGAGCGTGGAACAGATATTTATTCTTTTTAGATCAATACATCGGACTACGAAATGCCATTCCTTGATATTTCCCTACTGCCCAACACTCATACTACCTAAGACACCTTGTGGACAATTTCAAGAAGGAGGTAGCTATTTTACAGTTCATAATTACATATCACAGCTCATGATTCTTGAATTTTGCAGTCCAAGGTTTACATATATATCACAGTTCATGCTTTACTTGGGTTACAGTTCATTTTACGTTATTATACAGTTCATATATTCCTTGGTTTACAGTTCATGTTTACCTTGGTTTACCGTTCATGTTTATCTTGGTTTACAGTTCATGATAACTTTGATTTACATTACATGGTTCTAATGTACAGGTCCTCACAAAATATCCCTATCTGAACAAGAATCATTGGTGCTTTGTTTTCAAAACCGTTGTGTATGCATTGACAATTCCAGTCTTCGAAGAAAACATCAACAAGATGGTGACAACCATGGACTTGGTAAGGAATTTCATTGCCGAATAACATCTTGAGTGTTGGGCAAATTTGTTTTTTCATGTTAAACGATGGGGTATCATGAAAAACAACATTGCAGAGTGTTTTAATAGCTGGATTAAAGGCGAACGTCATCTCCCAATCACTACCATGGTTGACAAGATTCGTGTGCAAATTATGACTCTTATGCTTGAAAAACGTGAGTCTAACCTTGATGGAGCTATTATGTTAACCCTAGTCCCACAGAAAAAGTGGCATAAAGCTATGAGGCGGGTTGTGCCTTACGGCTACATACTAGAAGCCATGTCATCATGCATGTGCAACTATTGAGGCGAAGACGGGGCAGGTTCATGAATATCGTGATCCATATTTTATGATGGACATGTATAGGAATACCTACAGGGAGGTAATCAACCCAATTCCACAACAACCACAACCTGTTGTACCATTGCATCTCATAGAGATCAGAGCACCAAGTGTTCCAGTTCAACCTGGACGCAGGAGAACCAGGAGGATACCCTCATAGGTCAATACACGACAAATTATATGTAATCGGTGCAAGAGACCCGGTCACAATCGACGAACCTATCAGAACCCTATTAACGGTGACTAGTTGTAGTTAATGTTATGTTTATATTGTTATGTCGAGACGAGATTCAAATGTTTGTAATGTTTATTCCAGTTTGGACTGAAAATGTTCCAGTTTGTTATGTTTGTAATGTTTGTAATGTTTGAAATCAATAGTTACCGAAGATAGTTTACACACCACAAAAAAACAGTACATAATTGTGGAGAAAGCAGTTCATATAAAGAAGACGTGCAGTTCATACACTGAAGACATGGAGTTCAGATAATGAACCCATGCACTTCACATAATGAAGACTTGCAGTTCACATACTAAAGACTTGTAGTCCAAAAAAATAGATGAGCAGTTTACATATGAAGACTTACAGTTCACAGACGCGAATATGAGCAGTTCACGCTCACGAAGATGACAATTTATATTTTGTAATTTACAGTTAACAGTCATCAAAATGTAATGTTGACTCATTCATTGTTATACTTGTTTAAATCATCAAATTTTTACATATTTATGATCCTTATAACTCATATAAAGGTTTTAGACCATAATCTGATTTCATCGACCAAGCTACGATGCAGTTCATATTTTGGTAATTACAATTCATATGACTCAACATTGTTGTTTACACTTAAATAAAACACAGTACATTTTGCTATTAATTCAGATGAAATTCCACATTGTTACAACCCGTGCCTTAAATGACATAACGTTGGATTAATATAAATCTTTATTGTATGTCTAACTGTAACATATATCCATAACAATCTAGTTGGAATAGTAATGGGAAGAAGTGATCAACACATATACAATGAAGTCATGTGAGCTATGTCAAGGAAATAACTATGAATAGGCTTCACATAGCTTACTTAATATAAGTATGAAGGAAATCATATGAACTATGTTAAGGAACAAAGGGGTTATGTCTTATATCTTATATGGAACAATGTAATGTCCTCATAATTTACAATGATGTTCAAGTTTCACTAGTGAAATTTAACCTTCGTTTAATTATGTTGGCACTCTTATTTTCGTATCGTTCCTTCCAATGAGTAAAAACTCACAGTTCACATTGCGATTAAAAATAGTTCACATCGCCATAACTGACAATTCATATACCCATATATAACAGTTCAGATAGCAACCTTTAACTGTTTACATAACATCATTTACACCATATATACATAATATTCACTTAACAAAAAGTGACTGTTCACGGAGAAAAAACCAACAGTTCACTTCCTCCTCATTCCTCAGTATCCAGCTTGTCTTCTAAATAAATCGAACTTTTGTGTCGGAGGATACTCAGCGCTATCTGAGCTCTCATGAGGTGAATGTCTTCGGCAGCTGACAGGTCATATGTATTCAACAAGAAATGCTCCATCCACATGCAAACAAAGACACCACATGAATGACCATCTTTTTGCTACCGACACTCTCTAACTTCAATCACCTTTAATTCATCGTGCTGATGGAAAAACTCTTATCGTTGTGCAGCTGCGTGTGCTAGTTCTATACCATCATGAATCCATAACGGATTATAATGTCGAATTTCACCGACATTCTGTGTCCAATAAGAAAAGACTCTAATGAAAGTTGGCCTCATCATGCAGTGGGATAAAATCAAAATGAGAGAACGATAACTCCTTCGAACACCTACTTAGCCAAATCTTGTACGAACGAGACATAGCATTGACCCTCTCATCGAAATTGTCCTTATACCAGGTTTTTAACCTTGTCCTCCAACAACCTCTTCCCAAGATTACCCTGAAAATATAAGCAGTTCATGAATTATGTTAAACAGTTCAAACAAATATAATATTCATTTCAAACAAAGTCATCATACAGTTTAAGGGAAGTACTAGTTACAGCGAGCTCTGTCCGCTAAAACACACAATCTGTTCCTTCACAAATCATCCATAAGTAGCAGTTTATCAAATCACCATTCAAAGGCTGGTTTTGTAGCACGTGCCACACTTTTCTTCCAGTCAAATCGTCTCATCCTTTGCTGTTAGGATGGATCCAAACAAATCACTGAAAAAATTGAAAGAAAATCACACATCTATCAAACCGAACCTTCTAAACAATGAAAAAGAATCACACAACATCGTCATACAGTTTTGGTTCACTTCATCGTAAACTCAGTGAGAAATTTCACAAGGAAATTTTTTTCGTCCTCCTCAGGTAAACTCCTTCCTAAGAACTTCTTTGCTCCGCAAGTGAACTTTTGAGCAATCATTGCACTTTTTCCCTTCTTGTCTATGAATGCTGAGTTCATCCTTTTTCCTATGTTTCCTCTTCTCTGTTTTACGAGGGTAATTTGGCCAAACGAGGTTCTTTTCTTTTGACCAGCTTCAGTCCTCTTTTTCACAATCTGGACAAGTGTTTCCTCTCCCTTTTCAACTTTCATACCACAAACAATTTCAACAGCTTTCAACCCTTTAACAACAAACAAATGACAGTTCATACCACAAACACAACACAGTTCACAAGCGAAAAATAAACAGTTCAAATAAAAACAACAAACGGTTCACAATTAAAGAAAAATAGTACAAACCACAAACAAGGTCCGCAACATCATTTTCATTGTCGTCATCACCTTCATCTTGTCTCAGTTGAAGTTTGATGGCCTGCAATGTACCTTGCACAATATCTTGTGGAACTTCAATCTTTTTCTCTTTAACATTTCTCTCTTCAACCATCTCCTGATCCATTTTCTCTTCAACCATCTCCTTATCCTTCCTAACATCTAATTCATGATCTCCTAAACCCACAAAAAATTGAAAAAAACAATTAAATTTTTAAAAAAAAATTAGTAGAAAAAAATTAAAAAATCAATAAAAAATAAATTAAAATAAAAAGTTTAAACTTACACCACAATTCATAAATCTAAATATTGCAGTTCACAAGATATGAGTGTACAGTTCACAAGACATCAGCGAACAGTTGACAAGACATTGTTCTATAGTTCACAAACTATTAAAACAACAGTCCACTCAAAATAATAATTACAGTTCATGCAGCTAGAAAAGTTTATTCACAAACCAAAACTAAAATGTCTACCTTCATTAGCAGGAATCTCAACCTTGTCTAATCCCTCCTTTTGTTCACCCTTGTTTGCATCCTCTTCATTCTCCACTTCGACCTCTTTACCTTCCTCATCATCCTCGATCTTTTCATTCTCATATCCATCAAAATCTTTTCCATTGTATTTTTAGCCCTCTTCCTCAAGATAATCAGTCCCTTCCTCACCATCAATGTCATCATTCTTCTCATCAATCCCCTCCTCACTATCAATGTCATCGTTCTTCTCGTCGCTCTCCTCAACACAATCAGTCCCCTCCTCACTATCAATGTCATCGTTTTTCTTGTCACCCTCCTCAACACAATCATTCTTCTCCTCACTCGTATTGTCATCCTTCGTCTCCTCCTTCTCGTTGTGATTCTTCTCCTCCTTACTCTCAACAACATCCTTCTAAGTCTCAACAAAATCCTCCTCCTCCTCCTCGCGCACATCCTTCTTGAGGACATCCTTCTCACTCATTCTTACCTATAAAACCACAGTATCAATCAATCATATAAAAAAAAAAGAAAAAAAAATGAAAACTTACATTACATTAAAAAAAAAAAAGATATTTATTTTACCTAATTCTTTTTGTCTTCTTGGTATTGGTCTTCCTAACCATCAGCTTTCGATGCTCCTCATTGCTTCACTGGATGTCCATGATTTCATGTGGCCTTACTTGAGAAAGCAATTGGTTGGTCGTCTCCGGTGAAGAAGTAGCACTCGTCTTCATCCAACGATACATCATAGGGATTCTCACATGATCCGTTAATTTTGGGATGATGCCTTCCAGAATTTCAAATACCCAGACCTAACAAGACAGTTCACAGTTGATCAAAATCCAGTACACAACAATAGTTTATTAAAAAACAATGATTCATAGAATTTTTACATACCAAAACAGCAAAAGAACATCCCTCGACATAAGGGATCTTCGGAATCATTCCATCCTCCTTCTGTTTCTTCCCTTTAGTCACTGCATTTGTAGGTTCCAACGCCTTATATTTGAATATGGCGTCAACAAGATATCTATGAACTGTCCTACCTAAGCATATTCTCTGATCTTTTTCAAATCATTAAAATAATTGAAAACAAAATATAAAGTGTAAAAGGTTGTCTTCGAAAATAGTACACAGTTACAAACAAACAATACGAAAACCCTAGCGAAGTCACGGGTTGTATCCTCATCTTCCCCAATAGCCAATTGAAACAATTTTTCACACAACTCCGTTCCCCTCGTCATCTTTTCCATCCCACAAAATAGTCGTTCAAAAGTCTTACTTTTGAGGTTGCCCTTCACACCAACTATCGACAAACCTACTATCAATGAAATATGCTCCGCGGTTAATGGAACAAAATGTACGCCGTTCAACCAAACCAATACCCAGCACGGGGTCTAGGGTTATGCGATCTAGAATCGTTTTAAGCTGTGCATAACACATCGTAAGCTTCGACATGTGTAAAAAATGAGAAAAGCGAGTCGAGCTTATCTTTACCCGACACGCATCTGACATCGCATCCCTCAATTCGTCCATCTTCTTACTAAAAGTAAGAAATCGTCCACTGGGTTTGTAAGAGCGTCGGTTTTCGATCCCTCAAGTCGTCTTTGTTGTCTTCGTCGACTTCTTCCCTTCAGCCATCCTCGCCTGCTTCGTGGTCTTCGTCATCATCTTGTCTTCAGTCTTCGCGCTTGTTGTCTTCGTCGTCTTATTTTTGATCGTCTTCGTCTCTTTGGGTTATTCGGTCATCGTCTTCTGCCACTTGACCGCTTGCTTGGGAGGGGTCATTTTTTTCCACATGTCGAAGCTTACTATATACCTTTTCACCAAATCCCAAAAATATTCAACACACATAAAATCCTTTGTCGGATCAAACGATTACATATAAATTGAGACCAGGTGAGTATATAAGTGAAAAAGGTGCCTCCAAACTCTCGATAGGTTAGTACATTACCCAAAAGACTTTACAAAAGTTTGTCATGGAGAGGACCTAACATACGCAAATGCATACTTTGTCATCTCCAAGTGGTGTAGGTTTGTAACCCACTTACTATCTATACAAAAATTGCATTGCCTGTGTATCCTTCCTATGCTGGCAACATGAACAACACAATGAAAAAACATCCATGAGGTCTGGACACTATACATCAATACCATAAAAACAAACAAACAAACAAACCATTGGCATCATCTACATTCCATGGCTCAAAAACACACTTCCATATACCCTCTAGATCTCCTGGATCTTCTTGTGCTTGTGAGAGGGTGATAGTCCCTGTGATTCAGAATCTTCAAGAGAGATGGTGAATTGAGTATTAAAATTTTTTGCAACATACAACAAGCAAACTGTGTAGCGAAAAGACAACGAGATTGTTACCAATGTTGTTACCAATGCATTTAATTATTGTAACTCAGAAAGAAGTTGAATGATGTTTCCAATTAAACTACTATAGACAGTCCAATAACATTGATTCCAATTTTAGTTAACAAGTTAAACGCAGCTGATTACTTAAATGTGTTTGGTTCTTGATACTCTGAATGATGATAAATATTAGCATGCAAAGCTAATGTGCAGAATGTAAATGGACACATGATTTTATCCTAGTATCCTTGTAGTTAACAACTTTTCATTTACAAGACTAATCCAGTCTCCTACAGGATATTTGAAACTCTTGCACTATATCCCTACGATACACATAGTTTTCACTCGTTTGCAATCCTAACTTTAGGACAACAAACCACGTAGTTGTACCTACCCCAGGATACAACCCAACTCCACAAGTCTAACTATAGACTTGCTACAAACCTCTTGTTCTATCCCCAATTAGCTACTCATCCGAGGATGGGATCGGTTCCATTTACAGACACAAATAATCAAATACAAGACGCGTTTGAACCGTATGACAAACACAACTATCGAAAGCTATCTAGGAGCATGCAAAGGTTTAGAATTCAAGTGAAAACCATAATGAGGAAATCGAAACAAAACACAAGTGAGTTTGATCATCGATTCTACCTTGGTTGCAATTAGGTTTGTGAGTGCATGGGGTTTCAAAAAAAGATGAGTTTTCCTTAAATACTAAGTATTAGTGGGAAGAAATCATGCAATTCCCTCAAGAAAACAATTGAAACAGCTTAAGATAATGGAGAGGTGTCGTTGTTACAAAAATCTCATGAAAGTATGGACGTGTAACAAACAACTATCCACAACAAATAAAAGCCACGTTTTCAGAGTCAAAAATGTAAATAAAATATTAAAAAATATTTGACTCTTGAGGAGATACTTAAAATACATCACAAAGTCTTGACACACAACTTTGACAATTAAAAGTAGTTCTTGAAAACTCGCAGTGCTCACGGGTCTGGTACCATAACCAAAACACGAACACAAAATATTCGAAAACGTCTTTAGCTTTTGTGCTTCTAAATAATTTAAGAAATGCTGGATTATCATACCTTTATATTTGAACAATATCTGAATTACATCAGTCGAAGATCTTATTTTGTTCGACGACAATGCAGCTCCAAATGCTTTCACAGGATCGATATGATTGAAATACTTCATTTGGCCTTGATTCTTTAATCTCCTCCAATAATTGGATAAGAATACTTTGAATTCTCCTTGTGAAATGCTTCCTGTTTAAATGTACTTGTTCATTAACTTGCAACAATCACATAAAACACATCAAGACACCTTATAAAAAAATAAAATTTGTTATCATCAAATGTAAGCGATAAAAATATAAACACGAAAGGTTCAACATTGGGCTTGAATTTACTTAGTAGTAAGGCTTCTTCTTGGACTAACTCCTTCATTTGGTTCTGGATCCTATGCTGTGAAGGCTTCTTTTTCATAAAGATGACTTCATTCCTCTCTCGTCATATGGTATACACCATAGACAGAAATGTAATTCTTGTAATCACCTTGTTGAAGCTTTTCCCTTTCATGTTCATGGCCACCTCCCAGAAATTTTCTTGAGCTATACTACTCAAGGATAAATGATAGCACAGTTTGCTCTAAAACTTGGCTATTTTCTTCTTGAAGGTACAATCAAAGAACAAATAGTCGCGTGACTCCTCCCCTTGAGAGTATAGTACACATAAGTTCTGCTGGAGTAATCCCATCTTTTGGAGTTGGTCTTGAGTGCATAATCTGTTCCTAACAGTAGCCAAAATATGAATGAGTATCTGGGTATGCTATATCTCCCCCATAGGAGCCGATGTCATAGGACCATTGGTCTCTTCTTTTTGAGCTTCTCCCATGCTATGCTTGATTTAAATTCACCATTTGGGCTATGTTTTCAATTGCATACATCCATTCCTCCATGGATTCGAGGGAGATGAACATTAAGAATGAGGTGTTTAAGCTTATCACGGTCATGTCATTCCTTTTCCTGGAGCTTGATGAAGCAACTTAACTTCATGCTCTTGGTTCCTTGAATTGCTGAGCTGCTATGTGACAAATACAAGGGTCTACATCGAGTCCAATTATCATACTAGAAATGGATATCCTCTTCATTACTTATCTTCCACACCAAATCCATCGAGAGCAATGGTTTGAGTTAGAGGATTTTTCTCTATGTCCATGAACATTTCTGGTGCACCTTCACCGACCATAGGCAATTATTCCCTAAGAGATTAGCATATAGCCATGATGATCACAAAACTTCTTTTTCATTCATCGTGAACCACAAATGCTTTAATAGGTTGGTGTGGTTCTATTTTGCTTCTAGAGATGAACCACCAATAAAAATTAATTCAGATTTTGAATTGTTAGGGCATAGACCTGATAACTTAGAGAATAAATCAACCCCATCTTTGAGAGCTTTTTGAGATCTCAAGTTGCCCTCATAAAATAAAAGCACATCGTTTGCAAAAAAAAAAAAAAAAAAAAAAAAGTGGATAACCTCTATTTTCTTGCATCTCCAATGATAATCGAATCCCCCTTGAGCTATTTTCTTCTTTAGAATACCAGTAAAAATCTTCATGGTTATGATGAATAAATAAGGTGATACTTGGTTCTTGCTTGAGGCCCCTTTTACTTCGAAAATAGCCATTCAATTCCCTATGAATACTCACCGTAAACATGACAGAGGTCAACCCAGCATGGATGACCTCCATGCTTGAGGTCAACCCAGTAAAAACCTCCATGGTTATTATGAATAAATAAGGTGATAATGAACCATCTTATTTGAGACCCCTTTCGCTATTCTCTTCTTCAGAATACCAGTGAAAATCTCTATGGTTATGATGAATAAATAAGGTGATAATGGGTCACCTTACCTGAGGCACCTTCTACTTGGGAAATAGCCATTCAATTCCTCATGTAAACTCACTGAAAACATGGCAGAGGTCAACCCAACATGGATCCATGTCATTATTCTTTCAGGTATGGCCACAACTTTTAGTGCATGCATTAAGAACTCTCAGTCTATTATGTCAAATGCTTTGAGCATGTCAACTTTCATGGAAATTTTTGGTGATTAGGCTTCTTGGTGTAGTCTCTTAGAAGCTCATGGGCAAGAAAGATATTACTCTCTCCGTCCCAAAAAGGTTGCATTCCTTGTTCACGTAAGCAAAAAAGGTGATGACACCACGAACGATCCGCGGGATGAACAAATGATACTTTTTGTAAATTTATCTTGAAACATCAAACATAATATATGTCATGAACTACAACCCTAGGCCAAAATGGCATTCATACCATATTATTTACTAATAAAAAGTAACGCATTGAAATGCGTAGTGAATGGTGCAGTTACTGCGTAACGTTTCAACTATTATGGGACGGAAGGAGTATCACATATCCTTCTTTCAGTTATGAAGGCTGATTGTTGCGGCCCTGTTACCAATTTAACTCGAGAAACTGATGAATCTGAAACCCACAACAAGAAACGATTAAACAACAAACAAGAACGATAGGTACCACACATGAGATTTAACTTGGAAAAACCCAAGAACTGGGAGAAAGCCCGCACCAAGAAAACGAATCACTAATCAAATCCAAGATTACAATGATCGTCTCCCTCAACTCATTCAATCTCATCTTGTATTTCACTCAAACCCTAGAGAAAAGTCATTCTCAATCACTTATAATAACTCTGATACATGGGTGGATTTTTAAACCCATTAAAAAGAAGATAGAAATACATCTCGAAAAAATATCTCGTATGACAAGCATGGGCAAGGAGCACGGCTCATGCCCAGAGATAATCTTCCAATTCACCACGGCGTATGACACGGTCGTGCTCTCCCAGCATTGGCTATGCCCACCCTACTTCAGCCATGCTTCTCTTTGTCCTCGCGTATCATATCTTTCAACATTTCGAGCACTTTTACGACAACTTTAACAATCTCCACCTTGTCATAAAGAGCTCGATAACCTGGTTTCAATCTCCAAAACACACAAGTCACCTAGATCGAGTAGTTATCTCGTATCCCACCTGGGCACGTCCTTTTACCCCGTTTTCTATGATAGGGGCGCTCCACCATAACTTCTTCGTTGAGAACCTGAGACCTCAAAGGCGAGGCTCATCACCTTTGCTTCCTCCTTCGACACCCACTTGTACCAACTAGTCATCCTCGATGATGATCTTTAGCAGCTGCACCACATGTGCAACCCAAGCCCTTCGCAATCTGCACCACTGGTGCTCTACACCTTTTACGTCATCTAGACTCCACGATTTTGGCTACACTAAATCTGATAGCCCCCTAATGAATAACTGGATCTTCACTATCTGTACGTGAACCCACTGAGACCGTGTCACCTGAACCATCCCTCGGCTTCTTGACACTCCATTGATGGCTTTCGTCTCGGTTCTTCTATGACTGTCCTTGAAGCTCTGTCTCTATAACTGTGTTTCCAATCAACTTAAACCGGTTGTCCATCTTCTGAGCCTTCATCACGACCATAGCACCTCTACGTACCTTCATCACTCCACCCTTTACAAACAACCTGCAAGCTTGGAATCCAACTGACCAACTGAGATCAGATTTTTTCTCACACTAGGAACAAATCTAACACCTCCTAAAATATGCACAGACCCATCAAACATCTTGATCTTGACTGTACCTATCGAACGACCTTGCATGTCTCACCATTATCCATCAAACATCTTGATCTTAACTGTACATATTCAAGGATCTTGATCTACACCACAACCAATATAGCTAGAGAAGAAATATTAGCAATCAAACAATCTCAATACAAGAGAAAATAAGTTTCAGATTTGAAGCCAAGGACAGAGACAAGAAAATCAAACAACTCAAAACTGTGAGTATTGACACAAAACAATATAGTTATCCATATGTATAATACAAGAAGACAAGATGAAATATTTACCTATGTAGATTTTTGCATAAATGGGTAGTTGCTAGATAGACATGCGATAAAATTGGCAACAATTAAAGGCATTTGTGTTTGGACGAGATTCAGCATCATGGTCCTCAATGTTTGCTCATTAGCTTCGTTGGGCATCTCTGAACCAAGGCCGCTTGCCTCAAAACCACGACATGCTAAATAGGCCTCAACTTCTCTTTCAATAGCCTCTTGATTTAGATTTTGAGTCATTGGAGGGGTGCGCAGCTGAAGCCGAGCTACTGCAGGAAGCTTGAGGATGAGAACCAAGTACGATAGTCTTGAGCGCAAAATAGGAACTTGGAAGCGACTTCACTAAGATTAAGGCTTGATCTTCATTATCTTTCTTCACTTCTAAACTGGTCACTGAGTCACTAACCTGTTGAACTCAGATAAGTGATCGCTCAAATTTGTACCTTCCTTCATCTTGAGAATGTATAAGTCAATATTCAAAGATAGGCGATTGGACAATGACTTCGACATGTAGATCTTCTCCAGTTTCTCCCACAACACCTTGGAAGAAGTCTCCGTCAAAACCTAGTATTTCACCTTTGACGCGAGACTCAAGCAAGTGGTAGCTATTGTCTTTTCCTCCTTCTCCTCCCAATCTTTCTTCTTCATGTCAAGGGGCTTTTCGCCTTTAGTTTCCTTTGATAGTCTCTGTTGGAGTAAGATATCCTTGATCGTACTCTGTCAGATACTGAAGTTCATCTACCCATCGAATGGTTCGATCTCAACTTCATTGTATTCACCATCTTCTTGTCAGCACAACTAGGTAACTCCAAAAAGCATCAATCTTTATTCAAAGATCCGACTATTATCCCAAAGATCTAATCTTTTCCCTCAAAAATCCGAACTTTTCTTTGGTGGCGCAACCTAAAACTCTGATACCACATGTTACAAATTTAACCCAAGAAACCGCTGGATCCGAAAACCACAACAGGCAATGATCAATCAAAAAACAAGAACGATAGTGACAACACACGAGATTTAACATAGGAAAACCCAAGAACTGAAAGAAAACCCCTACCAAGAAAACGAATCACTAATCAAATCCAAAATTACAATGATCGTCTCTCTCAATTCACTCAATCTCATCTTGAATTTCTCTCAAACCCTAGAGAAAAATCGTTCTCAATCACTACTAATAAATATGATACATGGACGTATTTACAGACCTATCAAATAGAAGATAGAAATAAACCTTGCATGAAAATATTTTGAGCGTGGCAAGCATGGGATGTGCCCAGAGATAATCTCCCAACACGGGCCGTGCCTAGCCTACTTTGTCCATACTTCTCTTTTACCTCGCATATCACATCTTCCAACGCTTCAAGCACTTCTACGACAACTTCAAGAGGACCGATGATTCGATGGAGCCTTGCAGAACTTTTGTTGGCAATGATCTTGGAGATACATTGATAGACAGTGTTGACACAAGAAATTGGCCTATAGTCCTTGACTTTCTCCAGGGTTGTCACACTTGGGTATGAGAATCACGCTGGTGGCATTAGCTTTCTTGAGTATTTTCCCATTTTTGAAAGAGTCTAGGATAGCTTCTACAAAGTTCTTCTACAACAACCTTTAAAGAAGTTGTACGGGCATGGTGCATTCGGACTGATTTCTGAAGGATACAACCTTCGGACTGTGGTTGTATTCTTCATCAAAGGCCCCTCGAACAATAAACTCTATAACGGGCTCAACAACTGGCTCTATGACGAACTCCACAAACAGCCTCTACAACAGGCTCAACAGCTGCTTGCGCCATAAACCACATCTCTACATAAGCACAAGCTTATAGCTCAACCTCGCCCTTAGCAGCTTCATCTTCGAATCCACCAGGAAGCAGTCTAGTGTATTTGGCTTCTTATCCACTAGAAAGTCATCATAGCACTCATGATACTAGCCTGGAGCAGAGTGTGTTAAAACAGTGGGTTCTCCGCAACAACCGTAGGGATGACAGTGTATCGAATATGGTCCAGATGGACCTCCATGGGAATCTTAATAGGTATGACACACACATGTATCAATATTTACTGCACTAAGATGTGAACGACTAAAGTATAGTTGTCACCCATCCTATAGAGAAAATATGATACAAGTAGTTTCTCATATGAGACGAGACAATACGAAAATTATAAACGAGTCAAAAACATGGAATTAGCATTATATAGCATCCTTGGCTTCATGTTTTAATTAAGCTTTAATTTTTTCCATTAAAATCTATCCTAAAACATTTTGCTCATATAGCATTCTGTACAATATTATTACATATAATATCCGAAAAGTTTTGATATTAAAATATATATACAGTACGTATTAAATGAACGCGTGAATAAATATTTCGAATAGAGATAGTTACAGTGTTGAAAATGAGCACGATAAGGTTAACAATTTTAACCCAAAACATATTGGATTATTGAAAGAGATATGATATTTATATTTTTATGATAATTAAATCGTCACAAATTAATTATTGATAGATCAATATTAACAAACATTGGTAAATAACACTGTAACGAAGCATGTTTACGAAG
Source organism: Drosera spatulata (assembly GCA_035668315.1). NCBI lineage: Eukaryota > Viridiplantae > Streptophyta > Magnoliopsida > Caryophyllales > Droseraceae > Drosera > Drosera spatulata. The sequence continues at coordinate 26,108 of JAOVYX010016002.1, read as the reverse complement.
ATTAAGTGAGATATCTTGTTGATGTGGGATATGAGTGAGACCATACACTCACAGCGCTGCTCCCTCCTTTCATTTCATCATCAGCATCCTCTCTCTTCTACTTTTCTTCTCTCCATTGCTAAGAAACCAAACAAAAACCATCTCCAAAATCAAATACTAACCTCAGCCACGTCGCCCTGCCAGAAACCACCACACCACCACCCCTTTCTTGTCACCCTGTGGTGGTCGTCCTCTCCCAGTGCCTATGATAGCCTCTGGCAGGGATCAACCGCAGCTCTCTTCCTTTCTCCTTGCGTCATCACCTCGGCCACCACCAATGTACCAGCATCGGCACCACCATTGCTGACGGCCGTTGTCTCCCCAGGTCACCTCCATCATCCACACAGTAGGACAACGACGGGCTAAGATCTCCATCTCTTCCCCAGGACACAACTAGCCACCACCAACCTCCCCCACATTGTCGTTGTTGTTGGCAGTCGCCGCCGATCACCAAGAGCTCTTCACCATCGGAGAATAGTCCCGTCGTGTTAGGAACAACCCAAGCGTAACCACTGGCAAACCCTACCTCGACTTCCTTGGTTTTTAAATGAACCACCATGAAACACGTCATGGATGCCTCGAGAGACTCTGGATGGGGTACATTTGCCTTAGTGTGTCTCCATGGGCATATCGGTCCTTTTAGTGAAGAAAAAAGATCGGAATATGAGACTCTGCATCGATTATCATGAGTTGAATAAACTTACCATCAAGAACCGGTATTCTCTAGCCAATGATCGACGATCTCTTTGACCAACTATAGGGGACATTGTTCTAGAAGATAGATCTTTATTTTGGGTATCATCAACTTTATATCCAATCCGATGATGTGTCAAAGACTGTCTTTCCTATTCGATACGGGCATTGTGAATTTCTAGTGATGTCATTTGGGCTACCAACGCCCTAAATCGACCGGTTTGTCATGGTATTCGTTGATGACATCTTGGTGTACTCCAAGTCGCAACAAGATAATGAGGAACATCTTCAAACTCTTGAAACCCTGCGATCTCATCAGTCCTATGCCAAACTCAAGAAGTACGAGTTTTGGTTATAGGACGTGGCATTTGTAGGACATGTTATTTCTGAAGAAGGAATAAGAGTAGACCTAAGGAAGATTGAGTTAGTAATTGACTAGGCCAGACGGACCAAGGCAACGAAAGTGAGAAACTTTCTTGGTTTGGAAGGATAATACCGTAGATTTGTTGAAGGCTTCTCAAAGATCTCCATGCGTTTAACGAATCTGATACGGAAGTTCTGCAAGTTTATATGGAGTGATAAGTTTGAGGACGCTTTCATAGAATTTAAGAAGCGTCTCATTTCGACACCAGTTCTCACCCTTCCTTCTGACAAGGAAGGATTCTGCATTTATAGTGATGCATCTATTCAGGGTCTTAGATGTGTACTTATGTAGCACGACAAGATGATTGCCTATGTTTTAAGACAATTGAAGTCGTATGAGCATAACTATCCTACTCATGACTTGAAGTTAGCAACGGTGGTATTTTGTTCTAAAAATCTGGAGACACTAATTATAGGGTGTTTCGTGTCAGATATTACTGACCACAAAAGTCTAAAATATATCTTCACTCAAAAAGAGTTGAATATGTGACAGAGAAGGTGGTTGGAACTTCTGAAAGGTTATTATGACCTGGACATTCAATATCACCCTGAAAAAGCAAACGTTGTAGCTGAGGCTTTGAGCAAAAAGGTCAGAAAAGTAGTGGGTACTTTGCAGTTGTTAAGGATAATAGAGACCGAGTTGATTAATGACTTCTACAAACTGGGGATTGAGGTTCGTCATAAATCTAATGAAGGTGTTCTTGCGAACATGCAAGTACAACCTACTCTTCTAGCTAGAAGAGACATTGCAAGCATAGGAGGCAAATGAGCAGATGAGAAAACTTAAGGAAGATGCTTTGCAAGGGAAAGTAAATGGTTCTATGATTCATGAGGATGGCTCCTTGCGGTTTCCGGGATGCCGTTGGGTGCCAAATGATGATGCTTTGAAGAGAAAAAACATGAAATAGGGACATCAAACCTCTTATTTTGTTCACCTAGGAGGTAACAAGATGTGTCAAGAATTACATCAATACTTCTGGTAGGTAAACATGAAAAGGGAAGTTGCAGAATTTATGGAAAATGCATTACTTGCTAGCGAGTTAAGATTGAGTATTAGCGATAGGGAGGCTTATTACAACCTCTGAAAATTCCAACATGAAAATGGGAATCAATTTCTATGGACTCTGCAGTTGGGATTCCTACAACTACCAAAGGGATGAACTGTATATGAGTGATTGTTGATCAACTGATGAAATCAGGGCATTTATTGCCGATCAAAAACACTTGGAGCGTAGATCGTCTTACGGATGAGTACGTTCAAGAGATAGTCAGATTACATGGGGTATTCTTGACAGAGATACAAGATTTTAGGTGTATTTCTGAAAAAGCATGCAGAATGCTTTTGATACAAAGCTGAATTTCAGCACTGTGTTTCATCCAGCTTCAAATGGAGAAACAGAACAGACTATTCAGATGCTATACTGGGAGATATGTTCCAATCATGTGCTCTTAATTTTCAAGGTTCATGGGATCGACATATACCCTTGGTGGAATTCACTTATAATAATAGTTTTTATGCCAGTATCGGCATGGCACCGTACGAAGCGCTGTATGGAAGAAAATATAGGTCCCTTGTCTACTATGACTTATTGGGCCAGAGTCAATACAACAGATGATAGAGACCATTAAACAGATCAGAACTAGAATAAAGATGGCACAACCGTCAAAAGTCTTACGTGGATGTGAGATGGAGACCGGTTGAGTTTGATGTGAGGGATTATGTATTTCTGAAGGTTTCTCCCACGAAGGGCATTATGCAGTTTGGAAAGAAAGAAAAACTGATTCCCCGCTATCTAGGACCTTATGAGGTTCTAAAGCGAGCCGGGAAAGTTGCTTATAAGCTTGCACTACCAGTTGATCGTTCAGCAGTGCATAACGTTTTTTATGTTTTGTAGTTGAGGAAATACATTTCTTTTCCAACCCATTTCATTCAACATGAGCCGATCATTTTAGAGGAGAATTTGACATACGAGGAACAGCCTCAATAGATCTTGGACCGTCCCCAGGGGGTCCTCAAGAACAATACTATTTCACTGGAGAAAATTCTCTGGGCTAATCATCTGACCTCACACGCTTGGGAAGAGGAGAAAACGATGCAAAAATGTTACCCGCATCTATTTGTCAGAAACTCCTTCTCACTTGCTTCTATTTAAATTTAGTTTTGGGGACGAAACTTCTTAAAAGTCGAAGGTGATGTAATACCCAAAATAATTTGATATTTAAATACATGTACAGTAGGTATTAAAAATATGTGCGTTAACGATTTTAACTTTGAAATGTTGGATTATTGAATGAGATATGATAATGATATTTTTGGGATAATTAAATCGATATGGATTAATTATCGATAGATCAATATTATAAAACTTGGGTAAATAACACTATAACAAAGCTTCTTTAGGAAGATTAATTGAGATATTTTGTTGATGTGGGCCCATGAGTGAGACCATACACTCACATCACTGCTCTCTCTTTTCATTTAATCATCATCTTCTCTCTTCTCCCTTTCTTCTCTCCATTGCTGAGAAATCAAACCAAAAACCATCTCCAAAACCAAACACTAACCTCAGCTACGTCGCCCTACTAGAAACCATCACGCCACCACCCCCTGCTCGTCACCCTGAGGTCGTCGTCCACCCCAAGCGATTAGGGTTTGATCTTGTCGAAAGGTAACCTAGCTAGGGTTTGTGTTTATTTAATGTGGTTTGGTGGTGGTGGTGAGAAGAGTGCAGTCAGGAGGGTAATGATATGCTTGGTTCCTTGTTTGGTGTGCTAAGCGTGTCGGTAACTGGCTAGGGTTTGGTTCGTGTTATGTGTTGGTTGCGTGTTATTAGGTTATGGGACGATGTTTTAAAGTTATCCATGAGTCAAGAGTGTCATGGGGGTATTGCATTGAATGTGCATATGCTTGACGTAGCGATGCTTTGAGTTATACATAATCACGGGTTTATGTATAAAGGGTATTATATATACCATGGAAGGATCGGGTTATAAATAACAAGCCTTTACATTAGAATCGGGATCGGGATATGTTTTTCATGTTCTTTTTCTGAATATGATCCCTGATAAAGTGGTACTTGATGTCTATATGCTTCGTTTGTGAATGGAACACAGGATTGTTTGCTATTGCTATTGTTGATGTGCTATAATAGTATATGGGTGTATAGGCAAAGTTTATTCCATAGTCTAGAAGTTGTGATCTCATCGAGAGAATGTAGGCCACACAACTTCCTGCTACTACACATTCTGCTTCAGCAGTGGAGGTTGATACGGTTGTTTGCGTCTTACTGAACCAGGAGATTAGTCTGTCACCCAGAAACTAACATTAACCACTGGTGCTCTTTCTGTCCACTGTACATCTAGTAAAGTCAGCATCAAAATAGCCACAAAGTGTTAGATCTGAATCTCTTGTATACCACAGTCCTAAATTTGGAGTTCCCTTGAGATATTTGATGATTCTTTTTACAGCAGAGTAATATGATTCTTTTGGATTCGACTGAAAACTTACACACACACACAGAACATGATATCTGACCTGCTTGCTATAATGTATAAGAGAGATCCTATTATTCATCTGTATACGGTGGCACTTATAAGCTTTCCTTTTTCATCCTTTTCTAACTTGACTAAGGTGCTCATGGGTGTTCTCATAGTACTAACATTTTCTAAACCAAACTTCTTAACCATGTTGTGTAAGTACTTGGATTGGTTTAGAAAAATTCCCTTTGAGCTCTGTTGAACATGCAGTCCAAGAAAGTACTTGAGCTCTCCCATAAGGCTTATTTGAAATTTTGGTTTCATGAGCTCAGCAAAATTATCACAAAGCCATTATCTGTAGACCCAAAAATAATATTGTCCACATATATCTGTACCAGAAGAACATCCTTGTTGCTCCTCTTGAGGAATAGGGTTGTGTTTACCTTGCCTGTCATAAACCTATTTTCAAGAAGATATGTTGATAACGTCTCATACCATGCTCTCGGTGCCTGCTTCAACCCATGTAGAGCCTTGTCCAGCTTGTAAACATAGTTTGGGAATTCATGTTCTTCAAACCCAGTTGGTTGTTTTACATACACTTCTTCTTATAACTCATTGTTCAGGAATTCACTTTTAACATCCATTTAATGAACTGTAAACCTTTTGTGAGCTGTTAGGCTAGGAATATTCTTATGCCTTCTAATCTAACGGCTGGGGCAAATGTCTCATCATAATCAATACCTTCTTCTTTGAGTATCCTTTAGCAACTAACCTGGCTTTATTCCTTATTATGACGTTATTTTCAACTGTCTTATTTCTGAATACCCATTTCACTCGTACAACTGGATAATCCTTGGGTCTAGGGACAAGTCTCCACACCTCATTTCTTTTGAACCCATCTCGTTCTTCTTGTATGGCTTGAGTCTAGTATGGACACCTTAGGGCTTCTTTTGGTTTCTTTGGTTCAATTTCTGATAAGAAGCATGCTGACAGACACTCCAGTGCCATTCTTCTTCTTATTCTCACTAGTTTCTCCATCTTTCCAATGATATTTTGTGTTGGATGATCATTAGTCCAGTGATGTTTCATTTTATGTACTTCATTCAGATCTAGGTTGTGTAGCTTTGTTGTTCGATCTTCTTGTTCTTTTGCTGCTTGAAGCTTTGTTGAGTCAGGCTGTGCTGCCACTTCTATTGATGGTTCTAAGTCACCTCTTTCTGGAGATTTCTTGTTCTCACATATGCTTGTACAGTATACGATTTCTTCATCAAAGACATCATCATTTCTGGGGACAGAATATTTTTCTTCAAAAGTAACATGCGCAGTTTCCTCAAGCATATTGAATCTTTTATTAAGCACCCTATATGCTTTACTTTCAGTAGAGTAGTCTAAGAAGATTCCTTCATCAGCTTTGGATTCAAACTTTGTCAAATATCTTTTGTCATTATTGTGGATAAAGCACTTGCATCCAAACACATGTAGATATGCTAAGTTTTGCATTCTTCCTTTCCATAGCTCGTATGGGGTCATTTTGTGTATCTTATGTATTAGGGATCTATTCTGTACATAGCATGCAATATTTACTACTTATGCCCAGTACTTTAGAGCTAGATTTGCATCTAATAACATGGTTCTAGCTGCTTCTATTAGTGTTATGTTCTTTTTCTCAGCAACTCCATTTTGCCGTGGTGTTCTAGGTGCAGAGAATTTATGTGCAATGCCATGATCATCACAATATTAATCCATATCATAGTGATCGAATTCTCTATGATCACTCCTAATTGCCCCAACTTCTTGACTCTTCTCATTTTGAACCTGTCTGAGATACTTGGTAAGGATTCCATAGGTATCATTCTTATTCTATAGAAGGAACATCCAAGTATACATGGTGTAGTCATCAATGACAACTGACGTGTATCTCTTTCTACTTGAGCTCTCAGTTGGCATAGGTCAAATAGGTCCATGTGTTGTAGTTCTAAAGGTCTTGAGGTCTTGGCAGCTCCTGTGCTTTTGACGCTTACCTTAGTTTGCTTACCCTGCTGACATGGTCCACACAGCCCATCCTTGAAAAACTTGATCTCAAGCAAGCCTTTGACAAGATTCCTAGAACATAGATCATTCATTGTTTCAAAGTGTAAATGAACTATGCCACAACTAGTTGACCTCATTTGGATCATTTGTGTAAAAACACGTGATTTCTTTTGAGGTACAACTGGAGAAGTCAACAACATACACATTACCTTTCCTCTTTCCTACCAACTTAATCTCATCATTGTTTTTTTCCTTCACCTCACATATATCCTTAGTGAACGAAAAACAAAATCCCTTGTCACATAATTGACTTATGGACAAAAGATTGTGTTTAAGCCCCTTGACATGGGCAATATGCCTAGAGATCAAAGAACCGATACCTAAAGTTCCATAACCTTTGATTTTTCCTACTCTGTTGTCTCCAAATATAATAGGGGGACCTTCCATCTTTTCATATTCTGTCAGCAGAGCTTTGTTTCCTGTCATGTGCCTCGAGCATCCACTGTCCAGGTACCAGATTTGCTCCTGATGCTCCTGCATAAATATATCATTTTGCACATTGGTCCTCTTTATGGGTCCTTAGGTCAGGTAATCTTTGGAACCCAAACCCAAGTGGTCTTCTTGGTTTTGTTCCAGCAATCATAGGACATATGGTTTTGTTCTCCACACTTATAGCATTGCACTCTAGTGGTGGTATGATATGGCATCCACTATGGATTCAATGGTGGTATGCCTGGGTAGTCTCGATAATATGTTTCTCTCCAATATTCTCTTCTACTGACAGTAGAGTGTGAACTCTGCTGTCTCATGCCTTTTCTCTGCTGTGAGATATAGGCATTAGCAGAGTGAAAAGTTGTGTTATGCTGTCTACTGACAGCCTCTGTATTATCCTTGGACGCAGCACTTGTACAGTTAGAGAGTTTTTCTTCAGCACAATCAACTTGCTCTCTTTTTAAAAATCAGAACTAGCAGTAACCTTGCTACACATCATCTATTTATAGACAACACTCTTTTTACTAGCCGTTGTCTCCTTTGTTCTTTCAAATAATCTCAATCGTTGGTTTATATTGGGAAGAGTTCAATGCCAATTTCCAACGCTTCTAAAAACGACCTGAGAATAAAACAGTCTGTGAAAACTGTCACTGTGACATATCTGGCTTTGTCCTGTACTGAGCTCTACTGCTTTAATTTTCTTTATCAGAACACTCAGTATTGTTCACTAGGTCTGTTGATCTGTGGAGTCTTGTCTTTATCTTGTTGCCTTATCTGACTCTCAGAGGTGGGACTCTTCATGACTGCACTTCACTGATGTTGATCATCTGCACTCTGCTGTCATGTTATCCTATACCCTTCTGTCCTTGAGTCACGACCTTGCTGCCTTGATGAGATTGTTTTGCTTATCATCAATTTCTTAGGTTCTGATTCAACACTAGTCTACTAGAAAAGTAAGCCTGCAATGGGTGTGCAGTAAGAATGGTTCAGAGAGGAACGCAGTAAGGCTGGTCCAGAGGAACACAACAAGGCTGACAACGTTAAGGTCATGAGTAAAGAGACTGCAAGGGTTGGACATTTAGGCTTCTGCAGTAAGGAATGGTTGATCCTGAATTACTTCTGTTTGACGAAGGTTACTGCAGCAAGGCTAAGGACAGTAAGGCTGAGGTCAATAGAAGGGTTCAGGTGAAAGAAAGGTGATCCTGAATTATTTCTGTGAGGTTATTGCAGTAACGCTAAGGAGCAGTAAGGCTGAGTTCTACAGAAGGGTTCAGAAGAAGTCAAAGTTCATTGTTCCGTCTGTACTGTATCAACGTACTTCTCTGCATCTACATCAGAGTTCGCGGGTCTGTGAATATGGTTACAGGATGGCATGGAAGTGACATTTCAAAGAAAGGATGACTTCAACAATGGCTAGAAATCTGGGGTTGCCTATAAATAGAGAGACAATTCCCAAGATTTGAGGTGAGATTTTTGGATCTCCTTTACTCTGAAAAGAAAGACAAGTGCAGAAAGGCATCGATTAAACTATAGAAGAAGTTGATAGCTGACGATCTGAGCCAGCTATTGAAGACAGTGTTAAATAGCACTAGTGTTAGATAGAAGTTTCCAAGACGCTTTTCTTAGTCCTGTTGAGAAGAAGAAAAGATCTTGTAATCGGTTTGTATTATCATTTGCTCGTTGTAAAGTGACAGATTGATTATGAGTCTAAAATAATCACACATACTACTATCCTCTTAATCTATCACTCTGATAATTAAGGGAAGACTAAAGTAAAGGATATAGCCGTATTTTAGCTATATTCTCTAACCACTGCTTTCATTACATTTAACCCTATTACTAATCAAATACAACTAACAGTAAGTTAAAAGGAATCAATGTTACTGCAGTAAGGTTTCGTATTACTGCAATAAGTTAAGAGTGACTCTACCGTCTAACTAACCTTTGTTAGTTTGACAGTAAAGCTCGAAAAAAAAAAAAACGAGAGACTATTTACCCTTAGTTTCACAACAAGCTATCTCGGGACTTTTACTTGATAATGATGTGAAGGTTGAGCACAACGTCCCTTCTTGGGTTTGTTGTGACCATTGTCCTATTCTTTGTAGTTGTTGTGATGAAGGTTGAGGTTGACATCCCTTCTTGGATCCCTAGGGATCATTCATTGTTTTCTTGAATAGCCTTAGTGGATTTGGTTTGAGTCAGTGGATTCGAGTGTTTATTCTTTGAGTTATCATCACGGATGAGGACTAGCTAGGGAGAGATGGGCAGTGTACCTATCCTCTTCGCATGCATGCAGCGACACTGAGGTCATTTGTGACGGGGTCACGGGTTACTCTCTATAGGAAGGCCCTTCTCAATGTTGGTATCCGAAACCTCATTGAAAGCGCACAAGTGGTACGATGCATGAAATATGCGAGGTATGGATTGAATCGAAAGAAAATATGATTTTGTGGTATAACCCGGGTTATGATTGACGTTCTCTCTCTATATTCTAAGTTTTTCATATCTTTGGAGTTTGTCTTTCAAGTCGAGTCATGGACTTGTGGTAATAAAAAGGAAAAAAACATAAAAGATATGAATATGTATAAATGAAAGTATTGTTTGATATGGCACCCATACTTTTGGAGATATTAAAATGTTTTACTGGAACTTACCGATTTGTCATAGGTCACCGGAGTGCTCTGCATATGAAATTCATATACTCTATATTGCTGAGCTTTGTGCTCACGGGTTGTTGTGACCATTGTCGTATTCTTTGTAGTTGTTGTGATGAAGGTTGAGCTTAACGTCCCTTTTCGGATCCCTAGGGATCATTCGTTGTTTTCTTGGATAGCCTTGGTGGCTTTGGTTTGAGTCAATGGACTCGAGTGTTTATTCTTTGAGTCATCATCACAGATGAGGACTAGCTAGAGAGAGATGGGGAGGGTACTTATCATCTTCGCATGCATGCAGCGACACTGAGGTCGTTTGTGACGGAGTCACGAGTTACTCTCTACAGAGAGGTTCTTCTTAATGTTGGTATCCGGAGCCACATTGAAAGCGCTCAAATGGTGCGACGCATGAAAGATGCAAGGTGTGGATTGAATAAAAAAAATGATTTCGTGGTATAGCCCAGGTGATGATTGACGTTCTATCTCTATACTCTGTCTCCATTATATCTTTGGAGTTTGTCTTTTGAGTCGAGTCACAGACTTATGATAATAAAAAGAAAAAAGCCATAAAAGATATGAATATGTATAAATGAAATTGTTGTTTGATATGGCGTCCATACTTTTGGAGATATTAAAATATTTTACTGCGACTCACCGATTTGTCATAGGTCACCAAAGTGCCATGTATATGAAATTCATATACTCTAGGCTGTTTAGCTTTGTGCTCACGGGTTATGTATTTTAATTTCTACAGATAATTTACAAGTTAACGATGCACTGTCGTAGGATGCGGATTGCATGCATATAGATGATTCACCTACTTTTGGGACAACATAGCAAATCATTTTCTTTTGCCAATAAAACATTGATCTGTAATATTTTGAGAATTTGAACATGTAATTAAACTGGTTTATATTATGAAATGCAGTTAAACTGTTTAGTCTTTCTTGACTTTCTATACCTCTAAACTCGTTTGGGTTACTTGACCTTGTCACGGATTAAGTCCGTGATGGCATAACGTCCATGTGTTATCCGACGTGGAAGTCGGAGTGTTACATTATATATTCGAGAGAGTCACTATAGTTAGGTTACATGTTTTGTTACAGTATACAAAGTATTATACATTTCAGCAGCCAAAATTATTAAAATTTTCACCGGACAATAACCAAAATAATTGTTAAGCTTGTTATATTATCCAAAAGGAGATGAATTGATCTAAATGCATGCAACCTCTCACTAAAACACTCCAATTTCATTTCGGTCCATACCAAAAAGTCAAACAAATGACCCGTGAGTAAAAAACTCAGTAACGTAAAGGTTGAATTTCTAGAAATTTTTTTGTGACTGTGGCAATCATGAGAAACCGTAAAGAAAAGAAAATAAATACTTAGATCACATTATAATCAGTCACATCGTATTTTATGCCTTCATTATAATTTTAGGGACCCTTTTAATGAAAAGACTAAAAGGAACCACGAATGTAAAAAGTATTACAAGACTTTTATGTCAACCATTAGCATCCAATAACTGATGGGACAGACTTTCAGCGACGGATTCTGTCGCTAATATTGTCAGACTTTAAGCGACGGATTCCGTCGCTAATGTTGTCATCTTTCAGCGACGGAATCGGTCGCTAATTATTAGGACTCCGAAATCTTGATTTTAGCGACGGAAAAGTCAATCCGTCGCTGACTTTCCGTCGCTAAATTCTCTAAAACATTATTTAGCGACGGATCCGTCGCTAAAATATTATTTAGCGACGAGGTTTTTAGCGACGGACTGTTTCCGTCACTAACCGTCGCTAAAATTCATTAGCGACGGATGTTTTCGTTTTAGAGACGGAAAAATTCCGCCGCTAAAACGAAGATTTTTTATAGTGTTTGCATAGGCGTACTAGATTTTGTATAGACGTATTGCTTTTTCTTAGACATACTAAATTTTGTCTAGATGTACTATTTTTGTTTAAACGTACTAGATTTTTTGAACGCGTATTTGATTCATTATTTTGTTTAGGCATACTAGTTTTTCAATTTGAATAAACGTAATACTTTTTGTTTAGATGTACTAATTTTTCACTTTATTGTACTATGATTTTTCTAAGACCTACTACTTTTTATAACATCATGTGTTTTAAAAATCTTTCAATTTTATATAATTTCTATATGCGTATTAATTTTTTTCATAGGCGTATTAGATTTTTCTATAGACATACTAGAAATTTTTCATATGGCATATTACTTTCTTTCACAAACGTATTAGTTTCTTTCATAGTCGTATTATTTTTTTCCATGAATGTGCAAAATCTTTCTTCTTCATTTGCACGCAACAATGGTACAAAATCAATCAATGACACATCGATTCATCACCATAAGCACTTCTATTCTTCAAGCATCGTTATATTATGACTACTATCATGCAAAATGAAATCAAAATCGATCAATTCCAAAAAAACCTTATTTCACAAACCCTAAAATCGACACAAAGCACAATCAAACCCAAAATCAATTGGCTCATCACATCACTTATCAAACCCTAACCGCAGTCCTAATCAATTGACTAGGCAATGGTGAGTTTGCTATAGATGACGACGACGATGGAGGGTGATGACGGGGATGAGAGAGAGTGGAGGGGGAGGAGGAGGAAGAGAAAAGGGGTGGGATGGAGAGATCTGTAGGTTTGGTATGGTGGTGGATGAGTGGGGAGGATAGGGTAGGCAGTTTTAATAAGTTTGGATCTCATGGGAATTAAAAATCATTGGTGATAACTTTTGAAAAGAAAATCTTCTAAGTGGTATTTTACGATAATTCTTCCATTTTTTTGTTGATAATTAAATTAGTTTCCATTTCATTTCATTTTACGTTCTTGAGTCTTAAATAACGTTATTTTTATCGCTCATAAATTTATACGATCGTTCAATCATAACAATTCATTCATTTCATTAAATTTTACGTTCTTGAGTCTTAAATAACGTTATTTTTATCGCTCATAAATTTATACGATCGTTCAATCACTAACATATATACATAATTTTTTTTTAATATTTGTGCATATATTTTGAATTCATAAATTTCTTGGGTATTGAATCACGAAATCAAATGCATTCATCCCTTGAAGGCGTGAGAACTTATTGACTTGTTTTAAGCATTGGATTCTATCTAAATCTTGATAAAACCTTTTATGTATCATTATACTCTAAAAATTTGATCTCTATTTCAAGACTTATTAAATTTCATTTCAAATTTTGTTTCTCAGATGATGGTTTTATAATTTCAAGAATGAATCCATTGTTGGCATTGGCAAGCTTGTTTTAAGCGTAGTATGCTCAGTATGGATGGTTGTCCTGGAAATTAAAAAATAAAAGTATTTTGAAGGAGAACTCCTTTAAGTTATGAAACAGAAGATTGGGAGACATCTCCATCAAACAAAGAAAATTGTTTGGTTAATTATAAAGTTATGAGAACACTTGATTTTCTAACTTTAGGACATGTATAGACTGTTTTAACAGTAAGCAGACTAACAAGCCAACTAAGGGAGTCAGAAGCAGTACAGAAACACCGAAGATCATATATACAGATATCTATGGAGCTTCACTTACTCATTGTTTCAACGGTCAAAGATATTTCATCACATTTATTGATGAGCATAGTAGGTTCATGTATCTTTGTCTTCTGCTTGACAAATTCGATGCAGTAGATGCTTTTAAAACTTTCAAGATAGAAATGGAGGAACAAAAGGGTAAAACAATTAAAATTGTTAGGTCCGAAGGGGGGATGAATATTATGATAGATATATTGAACAAGGGCATTTGAAAGATCCATTTGAAGAGTTTTTTAGAAAAGGAGGGCATTGTAGCAATATACTATTCCAGCAACACCTCAACAAAATGTCCTAGTTGATTGAAGAAATCGCACTTTAATGAATATGGTGAGAAGCATGATAAGTAATTATATTGTCCCTAAAAGTTTATGGTGTGAAGTCTTGAAATCGTCGTATAAACTTTTAATACGGCTTTATCTAAGGCTATCTCTAAAACTTCATTTGAAATATAGAATGGATGAAAATCAAATCTCAATCATTTATATGTTAGGGGATGTCCAATTGAAGTCAGGATTTATAATCCCAAACTAGATCCTCAATCTATTAATGATTTTTTCCTTAACTATGCGGTTAACTCCAAGTGATTTAGATTTTACTATCCTTCACAAAGTATTAGAATTGTTGAGGGAAGAAATGCGAAATTTTTAGAGAATGGTCATGAGACCAGTGGGACTGATATTTCACATAAAATTGATATCAGTGAAATAATAGTTCCCTCTGGATCCATAACCAATGATGTGGGATTAACTATTGGACGACTTAATGTTGTAGAATTGTCAAATGAAGTAACACCTAGTCAAGAGGGAAATACAAAACTTGACGTCATTCCGAAAGAAGAAGTATCTCTTAGAAAATTCACTACACAAAGAAGATCTGTAATTTCTACTGACTTTCTTGTATATCTTGTAGAGTCTGACTTTGATTTTGGAACGAAAGATGACCCTGAGACGTATCACAAAGCATAAGTAGTGAAAATACATATTTTGGCACAAGTCAATTCCAGATGATATGAAAAGTATTGTTGATAATCAAGCTTGGAAACCAAAACAAAAAAGGAACAGATTCACGATCATCACTTTCCCTCGTAAAAGGACTTTAGCCATACACTTGCACTTGAAATGAGTTATTGCTAAAAGCATTAATTTTTTACTAATTGGTTTAGTGACAATAGTTGTCTCTAACTAGCAACTGAAGCCTTATTCCGTCACAAATATGCGACTACAATATGGATTATCTCAAAGCAAAGTTAGTGACATAAGTTGTGGTTCCTAGAGTAACATTGTTAGGAATAGTATCGTCGCTAATTAGCAACCGTTTCTATCTCTAACTATAATTTCATTAAAATAAAAAATGAAACATAAGCTGAATTGATCAATCCCTGCTACAAAATACACTGTTCGAATTTCCAACATCCCACATACAAATCCCAAACATATTACAAATAATTCCAATCAAATGTTGAAACAATTGAGCAAAATAGATGCTAATATCACAAAACAAATCAAGTGACTTCATCTTTAAACTTCACTAGGTATACATGACAAAATCTTGAGCAATCATCGATGAAAGTAACAAAGTAATGTATACCTCCTATTGTCATAAAGTTCTTGAAATCACACATATTTGAGTTAATGAACTCCAATAACTCGATATCTCTACCAATATAAAGGTAAGGCTTGCATGTGATCTTGGCTTGCATACATACCTCACATTTATGAGGTTTGTCACCCACACAATTAAGAATTAACCCCAAATTGCTCATATCTCGTAGCTCCCTATAATGTACATGGCCAAGTCTTCTATGCCACAACATGGGAGAGTAAACGAAAATATGAATTTTATTGATAATAGAAGTAGAGGGTATAAGTCTCATGACAAACATGTCATCCCTCTGATAGGCATACCCAAAGAACACATTATTCACCGACATCATCGTCTTTTCACTGTGAAAATCTAGACTCGCATCACATAACAAGCTACCAGAGACAAGATTGCTACCAATAGTGGGAACATGCTTTACACCATTCAAAGTGATAGTCCTCCCAGAAGTGAGTTCAAGTACTACATTGTCAACTCCGATAAAAGAAGCCCTCACTCCATTAGTCATAGAGACAGTTGTCTCCCCCTTGACCAGAGAGTATGTAGTAAACATAGAGCGATCCTTGCACACATGACATAAGGCTCCTGTGTCCAAGTACCACTTCGAGAGCTTAGATGAACTCGTCTCCTTTGAGATCATTACCACATAGTCCATCGGCACCACATTGACCATCTCCTTCGATCCTTGGTTTGTAACCTTCTTCGGAATGCGACAAACTTTGGCAAAATGGCCCAACTGACCACATTTCAAGCATTCTTCTTTCTTCTTGAACTCTCATTGGAGTCATCTTTTACTTTGATTTAGGCTTGAACATCTTCTTTTTTCTCTTTCCTTGTGCTTTGCTTGCTACACCTACGGATTGAACCATGTTCACGATCGTCTTTTACTTTGCTAGGAGCTCATTCATGGCACAGACATGATTTTCATCCTCTATCTGGATGAACCTCTTCAAATACACTAGAGAGACTTGCTCCTTTTTGCTCCTCATCTCTGTTCCAAAACTGATCCATGACATTGGCAACTGATTGACGATTGCACCAACAAGAAAGACGTCACCAAGATCCACCTTCTTGTCCTTCAGTTTGAGTACAAAACTGATCCATGACATTGGCAACTGATTGACGATTGCACCAACAAGAAAGACGTCACCAAGATCCACCTTCTTCTCCTTGAGTTTGAGTACAAACTTCTCTAATTCCTTCACTTGAATGAAGATCTCTCTATCCTCTTCAAATCGGAGATCAAGAAAGCAATCTATTAAGTAGGACTTGGCGACCTTCTCATCATCCTTGTAATGAAGGTTGAGATCATCCTAAATCTCTTTGACATTATCCTTCTTTGAGTACACATCATCAAGATAATTGGACAAGCAGTTGAAAATGTAGCTTTTACAAAATTCATTCCCTTGAGCCCACTCCATGGTCTCCTTAGAATTTGCATCTGTGAAGGTGGGTTTCGGTGATGACACAATGATACACCTTGAACAGTTGCATTCCAAAAACCATCTTGTGTTTCCATGCGTTGTAAGGAGAGCCATTAAAGCTCTCGAGTTGAAAATCTTCAATTTCTATAGACTATCAGCATCCATTCTGATGACACCTTAAGATTGTTGGAACAATTGAGCAAAATGGATGTTAATATTACAAGACGAATCAAGTGAGTAGATCGAAACATCGTTGCTTAAGGTGTTATTTGGCTAGTATTCGGTGCAAGGACTCCGAACCACCCCGTGGAATACAACACGATCAAGAAAAGCATCAAAAGTTGATCAAAGTATTCGGCTAAGAGATCACTTTTTGTTTTTTTTTAGAATGTCAGTTGTGAGTGTGTGTCTCTCGCCATCTCATGTCCCCTTTATTTTATAGTCAAAGACGAGAGAAGTGAAAAGACTCATATTAAAACACATTCATCATGATGAAAGATGAATAGTTGTAACTCATTGCCATCATGATTATTATACATCATGATTAGTGTAATCAATCAAGTAATAAAAGCTTAGAATACGAAAACATAAGTAAATCTTGTAACTGCTAAGCCATTAACTTGATCATTACTCTAAACCTAAAAATAAACATGTGGGGAATGCTTTGTATTCCAAATCATATAATTTTAGGCCTTAAACTTCACAAACCATTTGAAAATCAAGGAACACAAGATTCGAAACTTAAAACCTAATTTTGAAACACGTCAAATCTATTTGAAAACTAAATATGTTTGATAAAAATTAGTTACATATTAAACATACTTCGACATCAAATACCAAAGTTTGTGCCTGCAAGTTGTATATCCAATACACATATTTAACACATCTATATCATGACATATTTTTTTTTACGATGAAAATAACTAGACATCTGTCATTTTAGTAGGTCGGATGGATTACAAACCCAGTGGTACGTACGTCATTATGCAAGTGAAGACTGTATTTTGAGTAAAAGTATACATAAGCCAGCTTTTTTTATTTTTGATGGAAAAAATACGTAAGCCAGCTTAATCGCAAATAATATCCCAAAAGACCAAGCTGGCCTTTCACCTGGTTCTCTCTTTCACCTGATCAAGGAAACCTCTCCCAACTTCCCTTCCTATGTTCGATCTTCTCCCATCAGTGACTCCCAACCCGGCTCGATGGGAGTAGTCTCCTTCAAGATATCCCGAACCGGCTCCCGGTTCACCTCCAAACCCAAACCCCTGCCCTTCTCCGACTCCGCCGTCGAACCCGGTTCTGCTGTTTCCGGTGGTGTTGATGAGCCGCCCGCCACTGCTTCTTCGGCTCCGAAATTAGACGTAAGGGAGATGTTAGGGGATTATTCGATTTGTCGGTTTGGTTTTCGATGTGGTTGTGATTCGGCTGGATTGGATTGTCGTTGTGAATTATGATTCGAGTATTGATGTGTTAGGGTTTTTTATATTGGAGTTGTTTTTGTCTGATTGATTTTTGTTGATGTGGATTGTGTGATGAATGGGGGGATGGTGGGATTTGTGTTTAAGATATAGCTGTTGTGTATTATGAGCTCATTGAAAATGTGAAATTGTGGTGATTGTTGGTTTGTTTGTATCACTGTTGGGGGTTGTCTGAGACACTATTTCGATAGAGATAAATGTTAATTTATTGAGTTAATTTATTGTAACCCTTACAAGTTGTCTAAGGCTCGACATCATTTTGGGACATTAGGAACTAGTTTTTCTATGGGGTACGTCCCGGGATAAAGTCGCATGCATCTTGCCATCCCTATACCCCAAACTAGTCGGGATTATCTGGGTTAGTTGGCTTTGAATCTTTGTTACGAGTAAGATAGATGTGATAAAGGCTGAGAATGATCTCAAGTGTGTGGACTGTGGTCATTTGGGTTATGTAAGAAAGATGGATGGTAGTAGCTGTGAGGTTATGGTGTGGAAGGATTCTTTTTAGAGTGTGAAAGTTTCTAGTAGGATCATGAGAAAATTCAGTCTATACAATACTTGTCTTTTTTTTTTTTTTTTTGAATTGGGCAGTGCATGACTTGGAGTTTATTCACATAACATTTTGGTCTAAGAAACTGTGGAATTAGTGGGGACATCATTTTGGAATGCCTGAGAGTTGTATTCTGGGAATCTGTGGTGCTAAGACTTTTATTATGTGTGCATGAGAATGTTACAGGTTTACAGCTTCTACTGAGGGACTTTTGTACATGTGAAGACATCTTGTTTGCTTTCTTGTGAGGAATGAGAGTATGATGTTTCTCTGTTGAATTTATGTGAATGAGAGCCCCATTGCATTTCTGCAATATTTCTTGCATCTCTGGGTGTGTGTTGATCTTTTTCTATGTTACTATCAAGGAACCAATTCTACCAAAAATCCGAACTGATGATTGAAGTCCCACAATATGATATATTCAACACTCTCCTCACACGAAAACCCATTGGAGCAAAGTGTGGACAACAAACACACTGGCTCAACCCATACCAAGTGCCAAACAAGTCCACGTTATTAACCACATAACATATGGCAATAAATTGGGGAGGCAGGGATCAAACCTATGATCTCATGTCATGGTTTGCTCTGATATCATACCGAGGAAACTATTCTACCAAAAGTTCGAACTAATAGTAGAAGACCCCACAACATGATATATTCAACAGCTGCATTATTATTGTGAGATAGAATTGACGTCAAACTTATTTGATCTTATGCAATGCTAATGTGATAACAATTTGCTCTGTTGGCCTACTTTTTTGCTTGGTCGAATGAGAAATGTATACCTGCCAAGTTTTATTGCATGTAAAGTTCTCGTCGATTATTCATCCTATGTGCTATATTCATGTAGTGGACAGATGAAGACACTGCTGGAATCTCTGGATCGTCCTTGTCTAGCAAAGGACATAATCTTCCTTCAGGTAAGAGACAAATTGATCCAGTTAGTAGACTGCGTTCCAGCACTCTATTTAATAGACTCTCGGTTGAATTGAATCAGGGCTTCATTTTTACTCTGATTTTTTTCTTTTTCTTTTCAGAAGCTGAAGTTTCCTTCATATTGAACCTCTATCAAGATGGATTTTCTATCACAAAGCCGAAGGAGGTTGGCTTCTCAAATGAATTAAAGAACATTCAGTATTTGGAGGTGTTTCTTTTCCAATTCATGCAGAATTAAATTTGTGACCTTTTTTTCATTCACAGAATGAGAACGGGAACCATCTTCTGCAGCAAGATGATGCCAAGTTATTATTTCCCTATGACAGGAGCTCAGAAAGTCTTCTCTCTGTGAGTTTCTACTTTCTAGGCTAGCAAATCGCTGTTAGCTTTCCTGCATTTTTCTATGAATGAGGCATCATTTATGCAGTGCTGCGTGCTGACCGGTGTCTTTATGTTTTATTGAAATCCATATTTCGAGATCATCGTCTGTATTTTATGCCCTCTTAAACTGTTAAGAAAAAACTTGTTGTCTTTGTAGTGTTTGATTGGCTTTATAATTGAGACAGAAAGGAAAACGAGTCCTAGTGCTTTGATGGTCTCTGTTACCCCTTTAACCCATTAATGCAAAAATCTTACTGACAAGGAGTACGATAGTAACATAAACTCTTCGTAACTTAAATTCGCGGATGAATGAATTAGGCAGGTGAATCATCGTACTTTAAGAAGAACCTAATGGTATCCTGAAACTGTTTGCACAATCCCAAGGAAGTTCTTGAGACGGGGTCATTTCCCTGTTGCTAAAGCCTAAACTTGCCAATGTTGCGAGTCAGGGATGTTAAATGATAATTTTCCATTAAGAGGGAACTATGGCATTCGTAACATTCTTAACATAATTTTCTTTTTGAACTTGTACTGAACTGAGTTAGTCTAAAAATTGTGGTTTTGTATGACATGCAGGCTATTGAATCTGGACATCTGCCTGGTGATCTTCTGGATGATATACCATGTAACTACATCGATGGAGGCGTCATATGCGAGGTTAGTCAAATAGTGGAAAATGCATACATTTTATCATGCGATGTCACTCCCATGTCTGTTGTGTTCATGCAAGACATCTGACTTAATCTAGATTTCAATCAGTTAAGTGTAGAGGGCTTGTTACCGAATTTCACAGCATTTTCATGCCACTATTTGAGTATGTGAAATATTGTATGTGATTTAGAATACTCTTGGACTGAAAGCAGCTGGATTCCAGGCCATGACACTGTAGGAAAAGGATTCGAGAGAGACACTTATAGTTGGCATATGTTCTTCTTGGCACCTAATTATAATATCATTTTGGGTCACACACGTTTTAATTGGCATTTGTTATTGATTGTTTTTTGTCTATTAGCTATTCTTTTGGGGTTATTTCTGAGATGATTCTGAGTGAAAAAATTGGCATTCTTGCCTTCCTGGAGGTTTCTTGCCTTGGATGGTATCAAGACCATTTGCAGATTCGTTAATTGTTGAGCTAACTGTCTTCCATCAGTTCTCTCATGATTTCTTCTAGGGTGACTTTTATCTTCATTGCTTATAGGTGCGTGATTACCGAAAATGCAGCCCTGAAGTGGGTTCCGGTGTTCATACCTTGCATCCGATCACTACCAAGCTACATCTGAAGATGTCCTTGGAAAATTTAGTGAAGGATATTCCTCTGATTGCAGAGGATTCATGGACTTATGGTGATCTGATGGTAATTATACTAGCTATTTATTGGCTGATTATTGAATATTGTTGTCTGAACTCTGTGTCTAGATTTTCTGAATTTGTTTGATGTGTCTAGGAAGTGGAGTCAAGGATATTAAAAGTGCTGCAGCCAAAACTTATCCTGGATCCTACTCCCAGGTTGGACAGGCTTTCGGATAGTGGAGCTTCCTCGAAGGTATATATTTTATTATTTAAACCTTGAATTTGATCTTAGATAAATGGAGAGAACCTCCGGCTAGCAGTTTCTGAATTTCTGTTCCCCCCCCCAAACAAACTTTTTTTCCTTTATTGTCCAGCTTGATTTTGATTTGAGGGGAATGAGAAAGAAGAGATTATGGCAATTGTCAGAGACTGTTGTAACAACTACACATAAGCTCTCTTCTAAGAGGATATGTGTGGATAGAGTTCCAGAAACATCAGGGTACAGGATGGGTGAACCAGGGTCTGTATCTGGTGATGTAACGTTGCAGCGTGTCCATGAGAGAACTCTGGCACAAGACGTTATCTCAAACGACTTGCTAACTTCGAGATCTAGAAACTTCATGCAAGAGGGTCTGCCGTCAAACTTGGCATTACAGCAATCAAAGCTTCATGTAGGAGTAGGTGCCGGGAATCAAATTGTTGTACAGGATCCTCTGCCTGGGGCGATTAGTACATCCGGATGCAATCCTTCCATACAGGATGTCTTGTCATACAACAGTAATTTGAATTCTACAGGCCTGCATGGAAAGATGGAAACTCAAGATGGGCAGCTGCGGCAATTATCCAGTACTAACAAAAGGGCAATGGTAGGAGGGGATGGGGCACAGCAGCGCTTGGAGTATATTGATAACCTTCAACAAGGACCAGATATGCAGTGGAGGAATTCGCTTCTTCAACAGCAAGCAAATGCAAGGGGGATTCAGTATGCTAATAATGGTGGACAAAGGCAGTCTCATTTAGTGCGTGAGGGGATTCCAGGTCAGGATATTGCGACTTCAGTCGCAATGGGACAGCATGGATTAAGATCTAGTGCGACTGGTGAGAACAATGGGATGGCTTTTGACATTTCTGAAGTGGGACGTATAAAAAATGATATGAGTATGTTGGAGTCCGAAGGCATGGATCGACTTCAGCAAAGGATACAACCAAATTCATTGGTAAGACCTGGTTTTACGCCAGGCTGGAATAATCTTAGTCAGCAAGTTGAAAAAAAGGAGGAACAGTTGCAGAAAAGGAAAACCGTTCGGAGCCCCCGTGTTTCAGCTGGGAGTTTATCTCAATCTCCACTATCAGCCAGGCCTACGGAAATGCCTGGAGTTTCGTTCAACAATTATGCAGCAATCCCTTCAGCTTCTCCACCTGTACTATCTCAGAGGGAGAAATCAGGAGTCACCTCGATGGCTTCAATTCCTCGTGCTCAATCTGTTACTTCCAGTGCTAATGATATAATGCAACAGCAACACCAAGTTCAGACAACTGGGAAAAGGAGGTCGAATTCCCTTCCTAAGACCCCAGCCATGAGTGGGGTTGGATCTCCTGCTAGTGTTAGTAATGCCAGTATTCCAATGAACGCAGCTAGTCCATCGGTTGGTACACCACAGCTGGCTGACCACATTGTCCTCGATAAGTTCTCGAAGATCGAGATGGTTACATTGAGGTATGCTTGATGTTGTTTCTGCTAATTATATTTGCCTTACCATTGCATTCTTCGTAATGAGGACCTATGAGTCTTACAATTTCCTGCCTTGCAAAGAAAGTCCCAACTTTACATCTGTTATTCCTTCTTTTTTTGTTCTTTGTGAAGTTAGTTGTGTTGATCGATTGATGTATACGTTAAGAGGAGCTCAAGGAAATATCTTTCTGTACTCTGTACATGTGATCCGTTGGATGATCTTTTTTTGTTTTTCCATTTTGATTTTATTGTGGGGTGGGAGAGGAAGGGAAGGAATATGAGAGAATACCTTGCGGCCATTTTGTCGGCACTTCAAATGGTGTAGAAATGTGGGAGAATGATAACCAGAAGGAACTTGTTGCACATATATTTAAAAGCGTTCGCACATATTTTTATTTCATTCTTCGACTTCAAACACATGTATTACTAACATACATCTTATATCTGTTGTAGGCATCAACTGAACCGGAGAAAGACCAAGGTTGATGAGCTCTCAAGAAAACCACACATTTTTTTCCCTCAACATGTCTCAGCCTGCCTGTCTAGCTTGGAGACCAACGAGAACATTGAAGATGATAGTGTGAAGTCATTGTCGAAATCTGTTGTTGGAGGCAGTGCAAACTCTTACAAGATTAGAGTCTTGAGTTTTGTGGAGGCTGAGCAGACATCACAAGGTTGGCTTCGCGCATGCTTGTCTTATCCTCCTTTCTTTTTATGCTTTTATTGCTTTGGATAGTATCATAAGCTTCTCTTCTTAATGCAGCTCCTGTTATTTCGAGGGGGCGTACGAGGATGATTATGTCTGAAAAGCCAAATGAGGGTACCATAGCAATGCACTATGGAGATGTGGATAACGATGATTACCTTAGAGCGGAAGATTATCTTCCTACACTACCCAATTCCGTGAGATGACTTGACTTTTTCTCTAGATTCGTGCTTGCTGTTTTTGCTAAAATACAGTTCAAATTACTCCATAAATGCAGATGAACAGTTTTCCTGCAGAGGAAAACCATCATGCCTATATATACATGTACTGGCATTCTCAGATGAAGTAAAAAACGATTCTAGTGTTGAGCTCAATAATTTTCTCCAGTTGGCGGTGTTTAACAATCTCTCTCTTTTCTTTGACAGCATTCTGCAGACTTGCTAGCTGCGCAGTTTCAGGTTCTGGTATGTTTCAGTCACACAAGCTACCTCGAATCCTCAAACCTTGGGCTTCCTTTATGCTTTGTTTGGTCATTGATTTTGTTTTCTGATTTCCCAGATGATTCGTGATGGCTATATTATGGAATGTGACATCATCCAAACTAGACCCCCTAATGTTGCCTCAAACAGTCAACCCAGTGCTCCTGCAACCCCGCCTACCAATTCAGCAGCCGACATGCAACAGTTCTCTGAAGCTGTTTCTGGTCAACAGCGGAGTGAAGTAACGAATCCAGCTATGGGTGCTAATCTAGCTGCGAATTCACCCGTGAATCCTCTACCAAGTGCCACGATGTTACCTCCTGGAAACCAACTTGCCCATCAGATTTCTCAAGGCTTATTGGCCAGTGGTTCAGTTCCATCCGGACAACAGCCCCTGGACTCTCAAGCTCTTCGACAGCAGCAATTGCCTTCTCAGAATCAACACTCGCTTGTACAGCAACACCCACATATCCAGAGATCTGTCATGATGCCGCCAGCTCCACTTTCGCAGTTGAATACTTATGGGCAGAACCAGAGCTTGCAGGTCGGGAACAACCAAATGATGGGCAAACCTCCAACTCCACTACTGCAGCAGCAATCACATATGCAGCAGCCTCAGATGCCGAGGAAGATGATGATGGGCGGTGTGGGACCCGCCATTGGGAGTGGCATGGTTGGCCTGGGAGGCCTGAATAGTGTAGTGGGTACCGGGGCCGCTAGAACGATGGGGGGAACTGGGATTCCAGCTTCAATTGGCAATGTGCCGGGCATTGGTAACTTGGGACAGAACTCGTTTGCGATGAGTCAGGCTATTCACCCGGGCATGTTCAGCACTCAACAGGCACAAGCCATCTTTGCACAAAGACTAAGGATGTCTAGACAAGCTATGCTTCCTGGGACCCAGTCCCTTGTTGGCGGTATGCCTGGGACCAGGCAGATTCACCACCCAGGTGCTCCGGGGCTCTCGATATTGGGAAACAGAGGGAGTATGAATCCAATGCAGCGGACGGCATTGGCAGCAATGGCGGCTCCCAAGCTGATGGCAGGAGCAGGACAGCCAAGCCAGCAGCAGTTCTCTCAACAACAGCAGCAGCAGCTTCTGCAACAACATCAGCAGCAGCAACAGATGCAGCAACAGCAGCTGCAGCAGCACCAACAAATGCCGCGGCAGCAGTTCTCTCAACAACAGCAGCAGCAGCTTATGCAACAACAGCAGCAGCAACAACAGATGCAGCAACAGCAGCAGCTTCAATCACAGCAGTTGCAACAACCGCAAGAGATATCTCCTCTCCAGGCGGCTCTTTCTCCTCCGCAGGTGAGTTCGCCTTCAACTATGTTGATCCCACAGGTACTCAGTCAATCGTTGGCTCAGCAAGCTAGCCCACAGATAAGCTCTGGTGCCATGCACCCTATGAGCGGTGGTAATGTGGATCCAGGTCCTGCTAGCCCGCAATTGAGCTCCCAGACCCTTGGCTCTGTTGGGAGTGTGACAAATTCATCCCATGATTTACAAGGGGTGAACACGAGCAACTCCTAATGGAAGACCTGAGTAGTCTTCAAGGGTATTGCGGGAATATGTAATTCATTCTCTTCTCAACAATTTTTTACAAGAACTGTTGTAATTATTATCGAGGCATATAGCATGAAGGACTGGATAAATTAGATTGTCTTGCCTACTTTATGCTCGTAGATAAGATAACGTAGAAGGCTGACTGGTTTCGGACCGGTATGTCATGTACCCTGTGAGCCGTAGAGATTTCCAAGCAGATTGTTGCTGTTGCAAAATATGTTGAGCTTAATGTATAAGTTGAAGGATTGGAACATGAGTGGAGACTCAACTTCTCTACTATCAACGGAGGTTCTCGTTTATGGATTAAATATACTACACTCGGATGAAGCAGTGATCTTGTGTTCTGACGCCGGATCATATTGTCGATGAGCGTTCTATCTTTTGTGGAACAAAATACGAATTCAGATGAATCTGTGACCTTGTCTATCTATCCTTGCACAGTTGTGAGATGTTCTTTATGTGAGTTGGAAGATCTTGGCCCTAACAATGTGATAATATCTGCTAATAGATAACGGTTATTAAATAACAAATTTAACAGCATTGTTAAACACCCCTCT
>JAOVYX010016001.1:0-25988 GCA_035668315.1 Drosera spatulata | reverse complement strand
TTTTTTTTGTTTTTTTTTTTTTTTTTTTTTTTTTTTTTTTTTTTTTTTTTTTTTTTTTTTTTTTTTTTTGTGGCTTTTGCCTGGAATGTAGTATTGATGAAGGACAGACCAAGGAATGCAGCAGCTCATGTGTCATCAGTCACCCCTATGGAGTTGTATGGTTGTCTTGTGGTCACACTAGTATCTGCATGTCTGGGCCAATCGACAAATTTGGCTCATGTCGATTAGCGCCATTGTTAAGGTGCTAATGCCATAGTGGAATTATTTTTGCAGCAATTTTTTCACTTTAGGTATAGCTGCTGGATTCATCTTTGCAGCACATCCAAACCTGAATTCCTCGTTTGAACTAGAAATGTAGCTTCGTCCATCAAAACAGGGAAGCTTGGTATCTGATGCTCACTCCATTGCATGTTTAAACTTGAATTGCAGGTCTTCTGTTGATCAATGCACAGTTGTCGCTAGCAGGTTATAATCAGAACTCAGCTGTCATATACTGCTTGCCTCATGTCATGAACTGAAGGCGGTTTGTCAGTGTTTTTTTTTATTTTGCTTGACATTCAGTTTACTCTTTTGATCTTTTGATCTTTTTTACAGGGACAACAACAAGTATGCCCTCTTCTATCAACGAACAATAGCATCAAGGTTAGCATTTCGCACGTCCTTTATTTCTGATGGAAATCTGAGAGTAGTCTCCAGGTTTCATCGTTTTGTTTGGTGGGTTATATTTTGTGGTACGATGATCGCCCTTCTTCCCATTGTAGATGTTCTTGAAGAGCTTGTTTATTTGTCTTGGTTGTGATCCTTCTAAATAGTTCGCATTTGACTGGTGTTGTTGTCATTGTTGAAATGCTTCACGAATCTTACTTCACCAAAGGCCCTTTTCTTGGATGTATCGTTCATCTCAAATCTCACCTTTGAACCGTACTATGTTTTTTTAAATCAGTACGCGTTTTTGATATCTCATGATTCTGGTTGTTGCATATTTATTTTTGTCCATGAGTAGATTAACTTGGCGCTTATTGACCTCGTCACTCTATCGGTATGATGCGATGTTGTATTCTTGCTTGTTACGTGTCTCTTCAGGCGAGGAATGAAGGGTAACTAATGACCACCAGTTATGGAATTGGACGAGCCATGAAGTCATAGTTGCTTTATTATTAGAAATGAACTAGTACTAATTGGTTTTCCAATTTGTGAAAAGTCTAGAGAAGTGTTTTGCTTATGGGCCATGCATGATGTTGAGATGGAATCTTGGCTTTGACGAGCTCTACTAATTGACTGAATCAGCATGCAAAGTTTTTCATCCTTCACACTCCTCGCGTACCTGGGAATTATTCTCCAACCGGGGGAAATCGAACTTTCAAGCAGGTCTAGAAAAATGTTCAGTGGTTGAAAAACGTATCAGACTCTAAGCTGAAGTTCACCACACGCTTTGGTGAAATTTTGATATGCTGATTCAGTCAATTGGGTGAAATGTTCTGTGGTTGAAACCTATATCAGACTAACACAGAGACCTAGCATCCCAAATTCCTTGATCGTTTAAATTCCTGGCATCTATTCGCAAAATATTGTAAAATGATGATGTTAAGTCGGAATTCTTTATTTTGGTATTAGACGTAAATAAATATCTCAGATCCAATTTAAAAAATGAGTGAAAAAAATCCCATAATCAAATATTTAACCAGAACATCTAGATTTTCTCCTATTATTTCTCTCCTTTTTTATCTTTTACAATGAATTAGGTGATGTATAATGATGACCATTCCCCCTTCGATAAAAATCAAGCAAAATCCTACTAGTATATTTATTACTAGTACGTCAAAGTTTTTGTATGATTTATGCTAGTAGTACATGTTAAGAGTATTCTGTACAGAGCTCACTTTCAATTTTGGTCAATCCCGCCGTTCACTCCTTCCCCACACGCTTTCCGTTCCTTCACCACCTTCCTCCTGTTTCTCTCTTTTATCATTCCTCTCTCGATGCTGTTTTTCTCCTTGTTTGAGTTGTTCCCTCGAAACAACTAAACCAATCAATTTGATCTGGGGGACGAAAAAAAAAAAAAAATTTAACCCAAAAGAAAACACAATATGGCCAACGAAATCAACGGCGGCAGCATCCTTCACTCCCCCGGATCATCAGGACCCAATTCCAAGATCTTTCCTCAAGAAATCGTCTGCAACGGCAACAACAACGATGAATTCACAGATATTGATATCGAGAGGAATGAAATCATAAACGAAGTTGAAGACAATCATGCCACGGAAATCTCGTTGGAAGAGGAAGTCATCTCCGAGGAACAAGCTGAACCATCCTCTTCTTCTCCTGTCAACCAAGACAACAAGGTAGAAACGGAAAACCTAAGTCAAGGAGATGAGGCGGCCGAAACGGAAAACCTAAGTCAAGGAGATGAGGCGGCCGCCGCCATGGCCGAGGCTTCATCAATATTACACCCTCACAAAGATCTCCCGCAGCCCGTGGCCCCTAACAACCTCCTGAAATCTCGATCATATCCCGGGGGAGCTGTCTCTCTCTTCCGAGATGATCAAACGGAGAACTTCCCCATCCATGTGCCGGCAATTGGAAAATTCATCAAAGAGAGAAGCACCAGCCTCAAGGCAGAAATCTCCAAACGGATAAACGCCAATCGCAAGGATCGTGATGATCACGCAGATGTTACAGAGTTCACCCTCTCCGGCGTCAAGGTCATCGTACAAGAGAGGGAAACCCCTGTCGTAGAGGACATGTCCAATGGAATCATCTCGATCAGCAACCACAATGAGGATGACCTCTCCGCCCTCAAAGGTCGGGTGACGTTCTTCTCACGATCAAACTGCAGAGACTGCAGAGCTGTGAGGTCGTTTCTCCGAGAAAGAGGTCTCAAATATGCGGAGATCAACGTGGATGTGTTCCCGGCCAAGCACAAGGAGCTGATGGAGAGGACGGGGAGTACGACCGTTCCTCAGATCTTCTTCAACGAGAAGCTGATCGGCGGCCTGGTGGCATTGAATTCGATGAGGAACAGCGGAGTGTTGGAGACGAGGTTAAGGGAGATGTTGGCTGGGAAGTGCCCTGACGATGCACCTGCGCCGGTGGCCTATGGTTTCGATGATCCAGACGAAGAGGAGGAGGATCGGACGGCTGGGATTGTGAGGGTTTTGAGGCAGAGGCTGCCTATTCAGGACCGTTTGATCAAGATGAGGATCGTGAGAAACTGTTTCACCGGGAATGATCTCGTTGATGTCATCGTCAGACACTTTGGATGCGAGCGCGCTAAGGTAGATACCCCAGTTGCTGGTTTTCCTTCTAGTAGTTAGGATCTATTAGGTTGGCTACCATAGGTGATTAAAGAATCGAATTAATGATAAAATGACTTTGAGAAAAATGGTATGATTATGCATATTCAGATTTCTTAATTGGAGTGGTCCTTTGCCTCTAGATAGAATCACTAGCTAGTTGTTAGAGTAATCGTTGGTTTTTCTTTCTCTATGGTCTGTGGTTTGTTTGTGGTGAGGATACTGATGTTTTTGCTGTTTGGATTTGTACACCAATTGTTAATGAAATCTGAATGAGAAGAAATTCAGCTTAACTGACCAACTGACTTGGTTGCCTTTAGGTTTTCTCTTGATTATGATAAAACAATTGTTTTGCTCTTACAGTGCACATAAGTCATTATTTGTGTTTGCATCATATCTATGGTATAGTAAACTGATTGATGCAACTCTGTATTGCCTTACAAGTTACAACCCTTGATTCTGTGGATCTGCACATCATCCTCATGCTGTAACTTCATCCAAAAGACAGACTTAACCAGATAACAAAAATGCTGCTACCTGCAGGCTGTCGAGATCGGAAAAGAGTTGGCCAGGAAGCACTTTATCCATCACGTCTTTGGGTTAGTTCCTGGTGTTTCCTATTAAGGCATTAAGCTCTGAGTTTATATGTTTTCTATGAAGTGCTAGTTCTTATAGATGCGTTTGGACAGAGGAAATGATTTTCAAGATGGAAATAAAACCTACCGGTTCCTTGAGCATGAACTATTTATTCAAAAATGTTTCAACTTCCGTGGGTCTACCGATGAAAGGGAGCCCCAAGATGCTGCTGCAATGACGGATAAACTGGCCAAGATTTTGTATGCCATACTTGAAACTTATGCTTCCGAGGACAGGCGTCATGTGGATTACATATCCATTAACAACAGTGAAGAATTTAGAAGGTGCGTCACATGCTATCCTTGCCCTATTCATGTCTGCACTGATTCTATTTTGGGTATATGTGTCAGCTCTGATATTGCTTCTTGTAGAAATTAGGCATTCTTCTGCAATGAATTTCTGTAATTGAAGCAACCAGTCTTGAAATTGTTTGATGTGCTGAGCCTTCAAGTTCTTTCTTATTGCTGATATGTTGTCTGTTGAACACAGGTACCTGAAATTGGTTCAAGGTCTTCACAGGGTGGACATATCGGCACTCGCATCAAATGAGAGGTTGGCGTTTTTCTTGAATCTTTATAATGCTATGGTGATGCATGGAATGATTAGAATGGGGTATCCAGAAAGGATAATGGAAAGGAAGCCTCTTGTTACCGACTTCCTGTACTTGGTAGCAGGCCATCCATATTCCCTCAGTACCATAAAAAACGGTATACTCAGAAGCAACCGAAGACCACTTTACTCCCTGATCAAACCCTTCAACGCGGGAGACGCGCGTTTAGAGGTAAATAACATGATGGTTTTGTTTCCCTTTAGTTTTACTTCACTGACAGTAGGTGTTTGGCCCTATATTTTCTTTCTGATGTGATAAGCTCTTAGAATCTTGTTTTTTAACATTCAGCTGGCTTTACCTGCTGTGAATCCACTGATCCATTTTGGGCTGTGTGACGGTGCCAAGTCATGCCCTACAGTGAGATTCTTTACTCCTCAGAACGTCGAGGCTGAGCTCAGGCATGCCGCCAGAGAGTTCTTCCAAAGAGGTGGATTGGAGGTGGACTTGGGCAAAAGGACGGTCTACCTCTCTCGCATTTTCAAGTGGTTAGTAACTCAGAAAATTGATTGGTCATCAGTCATCACATTATACTCCCAGTGCAGCTCGATGTTAGTTTCC
This sequence comes from Drosera spatulata, assembly GCA_035668315.1. Taxonomy (NCBI): domain Eukaryota; kingdom Viridiplantae; phylum Streptophyta; class Magnoliopsida; order Caryophyllales; family Droseraceae; genus Drosera; species Drosera spatulata. The sequence goes on along the minus strand of JAOVYX010016001.1, from coordinate 20,891 downwards.
TCGAGGAGAGTTTTGTTGCGCATAACACTACTGTTCATTTATCCGCAGGTACGGCGTTGACTTTGGATCCAGCGACAGAGAAATTCTCAACTGGATCATGAGTTACTTGGATGCAAGTAGAGCTGGACTTTTGACTCATCTTTTGAGTGACGGGGGTGTTGTCAATATCGCACACCAAACGTATGATTGGTCTTTGAATTCTTGAGTTCGAGCTTGTTTATAAGTATGCTGCTCGTCTTCATCATGTCCGAGCAGCCTACTACATCGAAATCAGATGCTGGCTGGTACGCACCAATGTAGAGTAGAGAGCAGTGTCATTTGTTATTTTTGTTATTGTTTCACAGCTCATGGATGTGAAAAGTTTAACCAGGGAAAGTCCTTGGGAAACTACAGGCGTTCTCCTTATCTTCTGATTACTGAGAGTTGCCAGCATAGTGTCACGGGTTAGATTCTTGCAATTCGTGCGGCACTCAAGTTACTCACACCTTCGCTTGACAGCCTACTCGTCATCCAAAGGTGATGTTTGTGAACGCTAAGAGAGTTTGAACTTGGAAACAAACTTTATATTGAGGACACTTGGGAGATTACAAGACTTTGAGTTTACAAGAATGTTTGGAATGACTCAGGATTCCTTGAGATGAGATGCCTTGCCCAAAGGCCTCATCTCTATATATACTACTCTATGGAGAGTTCTAGATTTGATATCTAGACTCTTCCACACTCTTCTTCTCCTAAGAATACACAAGAGTCTTGTACACTCTTTTTCTATGTAAAAGAATTTTCTAGAAAACTTTACTCAACTCTAGGGAATTTTAGAGCATTTCGGAGAACGGTAGAGTTCTCAAGAAAACTCTAGAAACATATTGAATTGTCTAGAAAAATGTGAAGAATTTTAGACAATTCTTTGAGACGAACCTCACGAATTAGTCAGTCCTTGACAATAGGCTGAGCTTCTTAATACTATTCAAATTAGTTTAAATTTAGATGTCAGGAAAATATCGGCGCTGATATGTATAATGTGTTTGAGCACGCTGAACATGGAAATATCGATTGATGATTAGTCAAACAAAGGTTGAGAAAATCAGTGATTGCGATCTTTATTTCAAACTTCAAAAAAATTAAAAAAAAAAAATAGGACGATGGATGACGAGAAGAGACGCTAAAGAGAACATAGTCAAATCTCATCCATAATAATGGATAGACATGTATATTGAAAATGATTTTGATAATCCTTTCTTCAATCATGTGACGAAGGATTTGATATCATCGCAATATGAATAATAATCTTATCGTGATTGTTACTCATTGTCGACAATTATTAGCCATGGTTTGGGAGGTTCTTGTTTCTTATGTTTATCGTGAGAGCAATAGAGTGTTTGATTGGCTGGCTAATTATGGTTTGAGACTTTAATTACGAGTCACTATGTTAGATAACCCTCATGCTGAGATGCTATAAAAGAAAATAGTGAAAATATTGTTAATAGATAGTGATTATTTCGATTTTTTTATGTGAAAAATTTTTACTAAATATGATAATGAAAAAAATTTACTAAATATGATAATGTTGTAACTAATTGGAACTATAAAAAAAATGTTATATATATATTGAGACGAAAGGATTATCTGATCAAAATCAAGACGAGATAGCATCAATCACACTACTACTCCTTCCATCATACATATTTCGTAATATTTATTTTTAATAAATAAATTTAAATTTATCTTTATTTTAATTATTAATTACACATTTATTTTTCTCTCTCTTTCTTTCAAGAATTCCATTGGTCGATTCATGAGATTTTTATCTTGCCCAAAGTTTTTGTTTGGGACACCTGTTATCACATTCATAGTGTTATCCCCACTTATTCAGGGGAAGCCAAGGAGACACCCTCAATTTTCTCCCCATAATCTTCTTCCCAATTCCAATTGCCATAATCTTCTTCTTCTTCTTCTAACATTAAATCCCATCATCTCTAGGTTTGGTCTTCCAATCATCACTCATCCTGACTGCTGAGAAGAACAATCGAAGCAAGCAATACAAAACCCAGTTGGAGAAGAGGGTAGGATAAGAGGAGCAAAACAAACATGAGTTGTGTGAATCTGGGCACATGCCATCATTCGATTTCGGTGTTCGATCATGGCAAAACCATGTCTACACCGCTACTCATCCCTCAATTCCCCAAACAATACAGCAACAACAGCAACAGTTTTCATCTCACTCAACCCACTAAGCAGCGCTCCACCACCATGCCCACGGTCCAAGCGATTCTCACAAAGCAAGACGCCGTCGTCACCTCCGAGGGACAACCCCGAATCACCGAACCCTTCGATTTCAAGTCCTACATGTTGCAGAAGGCGAACTCGGTGAACCAAGCCCTCGACGCCGCGGTCTCTCTCAAGCACCCTTTGAAGATCCATGAGTCCATGAGGTATTCCCTCCTCGCCGGAGGCAAAAGGGTTCGTCCCGTTCTCTGCATCGCGGCGTGCGAGCTGGTGGGCGGGCTCGAATCGACGGCTATGCCCGCTGCCTGTGCTGTCGAGATGATCCACACCATGTCTCTCATCCATGATGATCTGCCCTGTATGGATAATGATGATTTGAGGAGAGGAAAGCCCACCAATCACAAGGTTTTCGGGGAGGATGTCGCGGTGCTTGCCGGGGATGCGCTTCTTGCGTTTTCTTTCGAGCACATTGCGGCTGAGACTATTGGGGCTTCGCCTTCTAGGGTTCTGAGGTCTGTGTGGGAACTGGCTCGTGCGATCGGGGCCGAGGGGCTGGTGGCGGGGCAGGTGGTGGATATCAGCTCTGAGGGGATGGAGAATGTGGGGTTGGAGCAGCTGGAGTTTATTCATGTTCATAAGACCGCGAAGCTGCTGGAGGCTGCGGTGGTTCTTGGGGCGCTGTTGGGTGGAGCGAGCGACGACGAGGTGGAGAGGCTGAGGAGGTTTGCGACGGGCATTGGATTGTTGTTTCAGGTGGTTGATGATATACTTGATGTGTCCAAGTCGTCCGAGGAGCTGGGGAAGACGGCGGGGAAGGATCTTGTTGCCGATAAGGTGACTTATCCGAAGCTGATGGGGATCGAGAAGTCGCTGGAGTTTGCCAAGAAGTTGAATAGCGAGGCCAAGGAGCAGCTTGTTGGGTTCGATCCTCTCAAGGCTGCGCCTTTGCTTGCATTGACTGATTACATTGCACATAGGCAAAATTAGATGGCTGAATTGCACCCATGCTGGATGCAACTGATTGGTATGATTCAGTTTGCTGATTTTAATGGCATATACGTATATGAGATGTGTGGCTCATTATTAACTTCACTTCGGCATATTTCAAAATATCATATATGGATTCTGCTTCGATGTTCCAAGTTGAATCATTACCCTGGGATTCAGATGTTTCTACCTTAATGTTTTGTGAATGAGTCTTATGATTGATATCCATTGACAAATACCTTGTGCTGTGCTTGTTACCCCCTGCTTGGTTTCTGAATGCCTATTGGCTTTAAGATTATGATGAAAAGCCAGCCAAAACTACTCAAATGCATTTCCTTGGTATTCCTGTTTGATGAGTGGAAACAACCAGTGAGTATCTTGTTTGAGCCCCAAGTAGAGAACGAGAGATGGTATATAAGTTGGTGTTACTGTATGAAGACAAAGGGAAGAGCTTATCTTCCCTGCTAGCGCTCCTCTTTCTGGCTCGTCTTACATTTTTCTTGGATTTTTAAATTGTCTTAGGCATTCAGGATCTGGAACTGTTGGCTGAATTGAAACACTCCTTATGTTGATTCAAGGGGACAACCTTGAGTTTCAGAACATGAGAGTGTGTAGTTCTTAGTATATCTTTGCCTGTTAAACCTGCAAATTCTACTTGCTGTTTGTTTGCAACTCTCCAAGTTTGCATTGGAGCTTATCCCTGGTGGTTATAGAATTGGGTTTGCGTTGTGAATATGGATTGCGGAATATGCATGTAAGTCGAATCTCATATGGAGGGTAGAAGAAAATGAAGCGACCGTATAATGTTTGGACCAGATCATACATGTCACATGCTTATTCGGGTCATCCATGATTTAGAAAGTGGTGCTTCTTGAATTTACCGGTATGGCTGTATTTTAGGCGATGAGTGTTTCATGCAGGAAACGGATGAGAATCAACCTCAGCAGCAGATGGAGCTAGGATTCCTGAATTCTGAGGATGCATGCTAGGATTAGTGAATCATAGTAGTTGAGATAGAATACCAGGGTGGCATAATCTGGGGGAGAACAGGTTACTGTCATCAACTGCTACAGGCAAGTGGATTGTAGTAATTTGTAGACGAATTGGTCAAGCAGAATTTGTGGGGACAATGACCTTGATGCAGCATCCAGACTATGTTTGAATCTTCCTCCTATGATTCAGCTGACTTCCATGCTGTAAAATTCCTAATCTTTTTCTTTAGCTGATGTTAACCTTCGTCCAACTTGTTCCTGTCATTGTCTGTCTAAGCACCGAGTATACGCTCTCGTCTTGTGGGCTTGGCAATTGATCCCTAATCCCCCAAAACAATTGTCATGTAAACAATCATCTTTCTGTTATATGTTAGATGATGATTGTATTCTTAATTTTGGGAGTAAAATTCATGTTAAGTGTGTTTCGTTTTCTAAATGTGAATATTTTTTTCTGCTGTCAATTCAAAATAGATCCTGCTCTCTATGTTCAAATAAATATCGTCCGAGCCCATAGAAGGTTTTGCGACGTTTTCAGGTGTCCAAAATGAAATCTTCAATGGTTGCATGCATGAGCTACTTTGAAAGGACAACATATGACGAGGGCAAATGGGCAATTGGTCCTTAAAAGGAGGATATTCGTAGTTCAATTGTGTCATATGGAGTGGAGTGATATCCCTACATGTATATGCTCGGTCATTACTGATTCAAATAAATGGGGTTTAGTATAAGGATGATTAAGAAATGTTATCTGTGTGAACTCGGATTCGGCGGATTAGAATAGAGCACTGGTCATGGGCATATACTCCCAAGTCTTTTGTTGAATGTTTCCTTGTTCAAACTTGTACTAGTTGTTCCACCCTCTCTCCGAGTCTCCACACCTTTTCCTTTTATTTTCTTCCAAATTTCCAAGCACTCGACGGACCATTTCTCCTCCGAAACCTCAACGTCAATAACGCGTTGCTTTCTCCCCTCTTCCTCTTCTAATCTTCTACTCTTCTACTCTTCTACTCTTCTCTTATCTACTCTGCAGTCTTCACTCACCACCATCACCACTAACATCATCCTTTCATTTTTGTGTTCCTCTCATTCTTCTCCTTTTTTTCTGTTTTGTTTTGTTTTGTTTTGACTTTTCTACATAACTTGAACTTGAAGCACCAACAACAACGCAGATTTTCATCATCAGTGATCTCAAATCCGACTCTGTCATGGGTTCCAAAGCTAGCAGAAGCTCCTCCTCCTCATCAAGCGGAAGCAGCACCAGCAACAACAACCTTCCATCATCAATCCCTCGGCCGCCGCCGCCGCCGACACTCGCCGACGTTTCCGCCAAAGATCTGACCTCCTACCTCTCCGCCGTCCAGTTCGACCAGGACCTCCGCCTCTTCGACTCGACCCTCCACGACCGCACGTCCCGCATCATAACCTCCCTCGCCGACGGCGCCGTCAACACCCGCTCCGTCCCCGTCTCCACGCTCGCCGACGCCACCGGTTCTCTCATCGACTCCAACCGCGAGGTCGTCCGCATCATCCTCCGCTGCAAGGAGGATATCTGGGACAACAAGGACGTCCTCGATCTAGTCAACGATTACTTCGATTACAGCATCCAAACCCTAGACTTCTTCGCCGCGCTGGATCGGTGTCTCAAGAAGGCCGCCGATCGCCAGCTCATTCTCCGCGTCGCGCTGCTCCATTTCGAAGAGGAGAGCAAGGCCGATGGGGATGTGAGTACGAGGTATGCGAGGACGATCGAGGAACTGAGGAACTTCAAGGACGCGGGGGATCCGTTCACCGAGGAGTTCTTTGCTTTGTTCAGATCTGTGTATGATCAGCAGATGCGCATGTTCGAGAAGCTGACGGATAAGAAGAACAAGCTCGACAAGAAGCTGAAACGAGTTCGGGTTTACAGGAAGGTCTCCAACTTCATATTCATTGCTGCTTTCGTCGGTGTTATAATCTGCTCTGCTGTGGCTGCCGCAATCGCTGCTCCACATTTGGTGGCGGCGTTGGCAGCTTCGGCTGCTTCTGCTCCTTTGGCGACTGTGGGGACTTGGTTGGACAAGCTGTGGAAGAAGTACGAGGATGATCTTAAGGGTCAGAGGGATTTGATCGGCATGATGCACGTCGGTACTTATGTGTCTGTCAGCGACTTGGATAGCATTAGCCGGCTTGTCGATAGATTGGAGGTTCGAGTAGAATCGTTGTTGCAGAATGTCGATTTGGTGTGTAAGCATGAAGATGCAGTGACTCTTGTGATAGAAGAGATCAAGAAGAAGGTCGATGCGTTCAATGAGGAGATCGAGCAGCTGATCAAGCATGCTGAGAAGTATCGGCTGGATGTTAGCAGGGCGAGGACGGTCATACTGAATAAGATTATCAGGTAACCTACTCATCGTAGTAACTGAATTAGATATCGGCAGGCAGGTTTGCTCTCCAGCCATATCTGTTGTAAAATTTGTAATATTGATTCCTCAGCACCATTATTCCATGGGGATATCTTCTTACAATTTTGTAGATTCCATGGAATTGGGTATTTTTCATGTGCCCAAAACTCTAGCTTGATGGGGTACGTTAAGCATATTCAATTGAATGGTACTTCATCTTGTTATACTAGTCTTGTGTTATTCATAAGCAGTGAGTTGTGCTGCACCTTATTGTTACCACTGCATTGCTGATGGAATGTTGAAACATGATCAGAGTAGTTTGTGTCACTTATATATGATGCGATCTGATGAGGGATCTACTCTGATGTGGTCACTGTCGCATGGTATTCAGTGAACATTGTCTTACGACATATTGGCATTGCGTTGCAAATGTAGAGTATGAATGTTCAGTAGACTAAGCCGAGTTTTGTGAGTGTCAGCACGAAACATTACCGGTAGTAGTCTAGCAGATAGGTGTATTACTGCATATGAGTTGTGATTCCTAAATGACTTGAACATGGGTAAAGGGTGAGCTTTACTTTTCTGTTCTTCTCCTCATGAATCAAGCTGTGTCTAGATTTTCAGCTCTTATTATTGTGTGCAAGTCTTATTTGCTGTTACAGTGTTAAATGAGTGCTATTCTTGTGGCTTGGAATGGAAATGGTTACTTCTTGTGCATATCCCTCATCTTAAATTAATGAGACGGCGTGGCCTCTACCTAGGAAGCCTGCATTTGCTGCCAGTGCTAGTTAACTTGTAATCTAGTCTCACTATGTATGATTGATTAAGCTTAGATTGTTCTGTTGTTATCTGTCTGTGTTGTTATCTATCTGTCTGGAGTGGCAATATCTAGAGCACCAACCAGTACGTTATCTTTATGTTTGCTCATTGCTTTTAGCATCCAGCTGGGGAGCATTGCCGCTTCTTTGACAGGAATATGATCTTTCTATCCATCATTCTTCATAACGCGAGAATGACAGTGCTTATGCTTTGGATGCTTGCAAGGTAAACTCCTGAACATGTTTCAGGTGAATGGGTACCAGAGTAACCAGATAGCTACCAAACAACCCAGACTTGACCAAGAAAGTCATTGTGTCAGGCTGTCCGCTGCAATTTGAACCCGAACATAACTATAACATGCTTGTGCGACCATCTTAGGAGACGTTCGACTTGGGATATAGATGTTCCTGGGCTCCCAACCACCGGTTTGCACACCATATTTGGTTGGGTGCTGCAGATGCAACTGAGGTGGCTATAATGGCGATGACTCACCCTGCTACTGTTGATTGTTTAGGTCATATTCTGTTGCTGTGTGACTGTGTCAAAGCCAATCGTCGCATCTACTGTCAAGAAACATTTGGAAGAAGAGGATATATGCCACTGTAGTGTCCTTTAGAGGAGATTTCATAAACTGCTATTAATCCTCCTCTTTTTTTGCTCCGTTGATGGCTCCGGGCTGGCCCACTCAAATTTCGTTTGGGCTCGATGTGGCCGATTCACGATCTGGTTGTATGACTTGAATGCTGCCATATTCATGGTTGAGGGTTTCACATTTTCAGTTTCCTTCTTTCCAACGGACGTTGGCGCTGCTGAACCTCAACAAAACCCCTGCCGGATCTCAATCGGGCTTCTACTCTCCGACGAGTTTTGCCTCCTATTTTCCACTCTTTCATCTGTAGTCCTGTTGAAATTATCTGTCCGAGGTTGATGTGGGAAAAGTGAAGCGATTGCTGCTCATTTGGTCCAGGCATTCCGGTCGCATTACATCTGCTCGATGAATTGTCTTGATCAAATCCAACATATTTCGCGCTGTGATTTGGCCAAATGGAATAAGTGCTTGGATTAGGGGGGGTTCAAGGGGGGATGTGACCCGAAACTGGGAAATCGGAACATGAAACTTCTTTTGAGGTATGCAAAAGATTTTGGGCAATTGTTACTTGAACGAGTTGAAGGCACGAGGATGGAGAAGGAGGGGGAAGAAATATGGAGGGTAATTCTACTAGTCTACTTTCCTTTGTTATGAATTCTTACGTATGCTACCTAGTGATGATGGCAACACGACTAACTTTTATATCTGTTCGAACATGTCCATTCACGGGAAAAAAACTACATGGAACTGTAGGAAAGGAAAAATAAGAAAGGCAAGTGGAACTGGACCGAGGATTTAGTTCCATGTTGTCGAGCAATTAGACGACTAATTGCACAAACAACCTTCCACTCTGTCCCAACCAAATTAAGATAAAGGCTTGTGGTTGATAGTCCGGAAGAGAAAACAGGCTACTACTTGGCGCTTTTCGGCAGTCATAAGTGGCCAATTATTTCTGACATTTTTGTTTCGACGCTGCTTAGAGGCGGGTTAGTCTTGTGCCCTCCCTATCAGCACCAAAATGGGTTCTATGGTGACCTTCAGCGACCTTCGTGGTCCAACAGTGCTGTAGGTAATCGTTCTTTCCTTCCCTTTTGCTATGGAAATCTATGCTAAGTGTACTGCTATCCTACTAGCTGCTCTTCTGGACTTGTGAGAGAAAAGGCACCGTGCTTAATTTTAAGCGATATTGAGATCGATATGATCTGAGCATACGGAAACTGGAATGGTGAAAATATAGCGTAGCTGTTCCCTTTTCTCGTCTAGGGACTGATGAGCTTGTTTCAAGCAAACAGAATGAATTTAGCCAATGCAACAATAGATATCAGGCAATGGCATTTGAGCAACTTGGACTGTTGATGGTCAAAGCATCAACTCTGCATGCTGGACAACATGATCAGTTGTTAGTATACGTTTACGAGCTTTTACCTCTGCAGGAAACGGAATATAGACAGCATCATTATGATAAATGACCTTTTAAAACAAGTTCTGGTTCTACTGTATCCGTATAGTAATCTTACCTTTTTGTTCTACCCATGAAAGCTTAATCTACTGCAGTATATATAAATTTTGTAGATGTTGAACCATGTAGAATTTGATGGACTGCATTAAGAATGAAGGAGGACATCAAAAAGCTTTAGTGCCATCTTCTTCGATGCTTTACCAAGGCTCTTGCTTTGAATATTGCAGGACACGACTGGGAAAAGATTTGGCTCGAATTAGCTCGAAGAAAGCAAAGCTTACGCTTCTTCCATTACAAACTAGTCGGCCATGATTGAAGGCAAGAACAAATATGGATGACGACTGCAGAAAAATTGCAAGTCATTCCTCTAACTTCTAGATTTCATGTTTTTTCTTGTTATTATGCAGCATATGATTGTTAATGACTTGGTTGTTTTAAGGGTCTCTTTGACAAAATGAAAACAGAAATTTTGATTTGTACCGAACACACTTGCAATTGCATTCAGGTCATAAAAATAGCTTCTAGATTTGGCAAACGCGACCTATATGTCGTTTTTGCAAGTGCACTTTCTTTTTCCTTTGGCCGTGGTTTGTAGTTAGACGTGGTAGACTCTACTCCCCTTCTATGAACTTCTTTTGCACAACCTAATCCAAGCCTGTCTGTTTGTTTGTGACTCCCTGTCAACCCCTCACCATCACTTTTGCTACGCAATTCCATATTTTGCTCTGTGCTTCCCTTTCAACCCCTTCTCTTTCATCTTTTAGAGAAGGGAGTAAGGTGCACAAACATAATAGGAGACATGTACTTAAGTGTCTGTGAATTGTTCTTAAGAAAAGCGACATTTAGTTCTGTGAATTGTTCTTAAGGTGTTAAACTAAAGCTGGGGTGACCTTAGATGCCAAAACTAGATTTGGCAATTGGGGCTCTGTTGATCAATGTTGCCGGAACTGGCTTCTAGATGCCGCGCCCCTGACAAACTGTTTGAGCCAGGGCCTAGGTCAGCACAAGTCTCCGGGCTAAGCATGGCTTGGAGGCATTGGCTCGCCTAGTGCATGGACTTGACACAAGAGTCGCCACTTGATTTTGGTTTGAACTGTGAGCGATTCGGATGTTGGCGAGTACAGATCAAGCTAAGTCAACTGTTAGACATGTACAAAATTCTTGGTATGTTCTATTATAGCTTATATTTCTTTGCTTTGCCAACTACCGTGCAACGTTCTGTTCAACAAACTTGTACAACTTCATTCATCTTTTACTAAAGAAACTAATCTGTCCGACACTACTTTAACTTAAGAAACAGAAGACAGGAAATTTCTGTTTTGTATTTTTCTTTCCCTTTGGCCTTTTTGCTTTAACCTTTTGGATTGCAGTATTGAGCAGGCGCACGAAGATTACAAAAAGAGGGAGCTGAGACCACCGTTGTCCTGCAATATTAAACGTTCCACTTTACTTTTTTAAGAGGTATTATATACTGCAATAAATCTATAATTGCGATAGCACTTTTTCCTTAATCTAATCAATGTGGATTCTTTATTGAAATGGATGCCGAGGACAATAGTTAGTCTGCTGAGTGCTGGAGACTATATGGGGCATCTTTCATCGGCCTTTCAATCACAAGGGGTGAAGAGGGTAAAGAGGTTTGGAAAAAGAGGAACCTCCCACAAGGAGAAAGACTTCATATTTATTCGAGCATCCTATATAGTTTTCTGAACTTTTCTATTTATCCTTCATCCATTTTGAGGTTGCACCTTTGATTTCCGGTTTCTAACAAGGGGCTGGCTTTTTCTTCAAGCTCTCTTGCATTTCGATTATAACCAAGGTGTGGGTGGTTGTTCAAGATATTCTGCTTTCATTTGGAGGGACTTGCTTGGGTAAGTCCTTGCCCAATGTTATCAAAGTGACAAAGCCTTAATGTCCAGTTGAAAAGAAATGGAAGAAAGAATGACAAATAGCACCGTGTTCCATCTGTGACACTCGTGTCTGTCATCCTTGGGATGTATATTCGATAAATGACTAAGTATATAGACAAAACCATGAGATATCTGCTTCAATAAGTTTGTCTTATAAATCAATTACGGAATCAAGCTAAAACAATCATCATTTATATCAAGTTTTAAACTTTAAATGTTGCAATGATTGAGAAGATAGTTTGATTAGTTGAATTCATTGTGGCGGTAGTAGAAGATCACTAGGCAAAGGGCTTCCCATTCCACCAAGTTCCATAGGGTGAGATGGAACCTTAGTTTTGCGGAGGCTAAACTTGGAAGGCTGTATTCCCATACCTGTTCCTTGTACAAGTAATTATCATCCCAAAAATAACGAAACCACTTTCTTTTCTTATACTCAGTGGAGTCAAAACATAGGCAGCTTGCTACTAGAGTTCTCTTTGAAACCGAAACCAATACCAAGAAGGGGGAACCATGGCAAGGAGCCAAGCCAAGCAAGATGACAGAGTCAGAGAAAGAGACATCCACTAACTCCCACTTTGCGTGGCAACAAGAGAGTACAATGTGGGAAGAAACTGGGTTGTTATCACATCCTTTCAAGTTTCCCAGTTTTATTATTTTGATTAGTGTGGTTGTCATTTGTTTCCATTCTTGCTTACTATGCTCTCACTGTCTCTGCTCATCTTTCTCATTTGTCTCTTTGTATATTTCTCCATCACTTTTCCTCTACTAGCCCACTTTTTGGAACTTTGACATTTAGGGCTCTGTGTTTATACCATTGTTCTGTATTGCTAGCACTTTCTATCAAGAAGAGCTTGCACAATAATGTTCTGCTCCTTTTGATGCAAAAAGGTCCTTCATTTACAAAAGCATGAAGATTTAATCACCATTGAGGTCAAACAAGATTGAGCCTTTCCCTCAGTTCCCATCTCCATTTTCATGTTTTAGTTGCTTTGCTAGCATAGCTCAGTTGTTGTGGTTCGCTGTTGAGCTAAGTGTTTTGGGGAGCTGAAGGGTTCTGAGTGGACATTTTGGTCATTTTGGCTCTTGGGTTTGGTACAACATCCAGGGAACAATCTGGGTATGCATTTTCACACCGAGTACTGTTTCCTCCATGCTAAGAAATCTGGGTTTGGCATTTTTGTGTTCTGGGTATCTCATTTGTTCCGCTAAAAAATTGTTGATTTGTTTAATGTGTTTGGTTTGCAGCGATGGAATTGGAAGATAGTGAAGATGGTAACATGATGGGTCTGAGAGTCACTTCAAGACACAAGCATTCCAAGAGGTACCCATGTGAAAATTTGTCACCCCTTTGTTCGTATTGGCACTTTGATGATTCTTTATTCTTGTAGTATCTGTACATTCGATATTCTCAAGTAATGTGGCAACTTCTGAACTGTAAAGGTTAGGATTCACTTCATTCCATATAAACCCTAGATACTCATGGATCTCTACGTTGTGTTCGTCGCTTTGAAGCTTCGCTGTGGGAAAAAAATGTGGGCGACCGTGAAAAAAGATATTTAGATGCATTTTATGCTGAATAACGGGTAAAAGTAGTGAGTGACTCATGGTTTCTCTGTCTCCTGCATCTATTTGGCTTCCAATTTCATTTGATTTTTTGTTCTAAATTTAGCAATTCTGGCCTTTAATTCTGGAATTATTGAGATCTCCCAGGATTTTAATGAATTTATCCTTTGAGTTCAACACTCTGATTTTCGAGTCTGAATAGTGGATTCCTGAGTGAAAAGGCGAAGAATATTTTGCACCACACGAGATCAACAAAAGGCGCCAATTGTCTAGTGGCCAAAAAATCGCAATATGTTGTTTTCTCACTATATCAGTGTTCTTGACCATGCTTTTGTTTTAACTTTATCATGGCCAGCTTTGGAGAGAAGAGAATGGTTAATGCAGATAGCTTTGAGGGCTTCTTTGAAGCGTCTCCTCAATTAAAGTTGGTTAGTGATCCCCCTTTTCACTCTTTTCTGTGTTCATATTTGCAAGATTCATTGACTATCGTAGTGCTTGTTCTTTTCTCTGCGTGCTGTACTCTACAACTAAATGTGCAGCATGAAATCAGTCGCTATATTTTCTTTATCATCGACCCTAGTGTATGCCTTTTAGCTTACTAGTATCTGTTGATAATGTTGTTGAGGATGCTGTTATACTTCTATGCCAGATCAGTTATTTGGTGGATGGTGAATTTCTGATAAGCCAAATATAAATGTGAAATCAGGATATGGGGCATCTGGAGGGAACTGTTGAACCTAAACAAAAGCATTCTCCAAATGCTGTGCCTAGGAATTCCTTGAAACGAGAGGTATGGACTTGTGTACTTGCGGCCTTAGTAACTTAGTTTAGTCAGTTTTTCTCTAGCAAGCTGTTCTGGTACTTACTCCGTTTTGGGGTTCTTGGGTTTAGATTCTAGATCTCGAGAAAAGACTGCAGGGTCAAGTAGTATTTCGTCATGCTCTGGAAAAAGCACTCGGTTGTGGTTCTATTGCCAATGACGAACCTTCAATCCCAACGGTAACCTGCTTTTCTTTATACTTCACCTGACAACAATTTTTGTTCATAACCTGTTGATTCTCATGTCAAGAGATGCTGCTTCTATTTTTCTTGTTCCATCTGCTAGTATTTTGTTAGGAACATTCATTCTGCCACTCTCTTTACGCATAATAATTTGTTCGTCTGATCACAGCCTGCAACAGATTTGATTAAGGAGATTGCTGTTTTGGAATTGGAAGTTATACACTTGGAGCAGTATCTTCTCTCATTGTACAGAAAAGCTTTTGATCAGCAAGTTTCCTCTGTATCTCCATCTGCCAAGAGCCAAATCCAGAACACCACTGAGATGACCCCAAAGCGACTTTTTTTGGATGAGGTTGCTGTTAGTTCCACACCAAAGACTGAAAATGCATCAATCTTTTCACGCCCTAGATCGCTTTCTAATATTTGGACAGAGCGTAGGAGTGCTGAAGTAGAAGATAAGGTGCTGGACTCTGGTGTCAATCGTTGCTACTCTTCTTTGTCACAACGCTCTACTCTTTTAACAAGGAATTCTCCAATCAATTCGGTATACAGGGTGGAGCCTGTATGTCACTCTCAGCGATTGTCCCTGATGGAGGTAATTCTGTAAGATTGTGGAATTGCATATGCTGGACCTCATACATGTGGATCATATTTCCTATGGCATAGTTAAAGTCAAAATATGCCTTGAATGATTTCCTGTTTGCAGTATGCTCAGAGTGCCACCCCCAATGTGATTACTCTTGCCGAGCATCTTGGCACAAACATTTCGCATCACGTTCCTGAAACCCCGAACAGAATTTCAGAAGATATGGTTAAATGCATGTCCGCTATATTCGTCAAGCTGGCTGAACCACCTTCTCTTTGTAATGGAATGTCATCACCAAACTCATCTTCTTCCTCAATAGGTGGAGTTTCTCCACATTGTCCATCGGATGCTTGGAGCCTTGGCTTTGGCAAAGATTCATCTATTGACACACGTTTAGATAACCCTTTCAATGTCGAAGGGCTCAAAGAGTTTAGTGGCCCTTACAGCACCATGGTTGAAGTGTCATGCATCTACAGAGAGAGCCAAAAGTTAGGTGATGTCGAACTATTGCTTCAAAATTTCAGGTAAGATTCTTATCAAAATCACAAAAAAAAAAAAAAAAAAAAAAAAAGAGAAAAAAAAAAGAAAAAAGAAGGAGAAGAAGAAGAAAAAAGAAAAAAAGGGGGTAAGATTCATGTTGTACAATGCTGAAAAGAGACCAAATAATGAAAAAGACTTGCTCACACAATATTAGACTTGACCGATTTGGATGTCATCTTGTCAACTGATGTTCATTTTCTTTGAACTTCTGATTTGCTGTCGTAGGTCACTCATCAGACGGTTGCAAAAGATAGACCCCAGGAAGATGAAGCACGAGGAAAAGCTCGCGTTTTGGATTAACGTTCATAATGCTCTAGTGATGCATGTAATGACCAGTCTCCTGTTTTATTTTCTGAAATGTTGGGGCTCTTCTGAGAATTATGAAATCATGGTTTGTTCTTTTTGCTACTTGATAGGCTTTTGTGGCTTATGGTATTCCACAGAATAATGTCAAGAGAGCTTTTGTACTCTTGAAGGTGAGGGAAGGATAACATATTTGTTCGATGCATGAAAATTTGTTGCGTCTTGTAAACTTAAAAGATTTTTTTTCTTTCCAGGCTGCCTACGATATTGGGGGTCAAACTGTTAGTGCAGACACAATACAGAGTACCATCCTTGGATGTCGAATGCCTCGACCTGGACAGGTTTCTTCTCCTCAGTTAACTTTACCAGTGGCTTATAGCCTTATGCCTAGTTCAAGTCCGTCATTTTCCTACAGCATTTGTGCTTTATGGCATTTCTAAGGCTTTCTGGTTTCTGCAGTGGCTACGAACACTACTTTTCGCAAGCATAAAATTCAAGACAAGAGTTGAACGACAGGCCTTTGCAACAGAGCATCCAGAACCTCTTCTACACTTTGCCCTTTGCTCCGGGAACCATTCTGATCCTGCGGTATGCCAATACCTGATCTAATATGCTGTGATCATTTTCTATAAATCCCCCCAAAAGGAAACCATCTGTATTGTATTCTATTCATTTCAGCTTCGTGTATACACACCCAAGAGAGTGTCTCTGGAACTAGAAGCAGCAAAAGAAGAGTACATACGTGCCGTCTTTGGTGTGAGCAAGGATCGCAAGCTCCTCTTACCAAAGCTGGTTGAGTCATATGCAAGGGATGCAAGCTTGTCTACTGCTAGTCTTGTTGAGGTTGTCCAAAAGTCCTTATCAGAGCCACTGAGGAAGAGCCTTAAGAAATGGCATCCAAGTAAATCGCGCAAGAACATTGATTGGATGCCTCATAATTTTTCTTTCCGTTATTTGATATACAAGGACCTAGTTAAAATCTAAATCTTGATTTCATATTGGAACTTTTTTACATGAGAAATTTCCTCTCCGTTTATAGAAGAGCACTTCTCCCTTTTGCGGGATTAGAAAAAAGGCGAACGCAACTTTTGGAAAACGATACATGTAAATGTATAGTACAGGTTGATGATGACGTGTCCATCGGAGATTTCTAACTGATGTATTTTGGGATTATTGAGTGCATAATGTATGATATCAAAAGTGTCTACGCTATTCATTGGTTTGTTTTCATTTCCCATTTTAATCATATCTGTTGGTTGCATCATTGATGATGAATTTCCTAGTGACGATTATGAAGACGAAGGGGGAATCGCATGGATGTCTGAAGGGTGGAAGAAAGGGGTATATGGCCTCGAGGCTAAGGCTAGGGGCTTCCAAACTCGAGATGCAATGCGATGGTGGGTTGATTGCTGATGAACAATCAGAGTGGTTTTTGTTAAAGGTGTCTCAAATCTCCGCGTGATCCGCGTTGTTCGCATGGCTCCTCCTTCTCGCGTTCTCTTCGTGTGGAATTCCTCGCGTGACCTTGCGTGTGGCTTCCATGGTTCCCTGCATATAAGAAGAGAAGAGAGGTGAGGACGAGAGGTAGAGAAAGGAGAAGGGAGAGCAGCAGGGGAAGAGAAGTGAGGAGAAAGAGATAAAGGCAGGGAAGGAGAGAAACACTATTCACATATACATATAAAAACACATCGAGGGTTTAAGGGATTTGTTTTAAAAATTATTATCTCTATTCCGTGGTTTTTTCCGCAAGGGTTTTCACGTAAAAATCTTTGTCTCATTTAGTTTTACGCACTTATTATTGTTTGTGTTTATAATTAACAGACCCGTTCGTAACAAATTGGTATTAGAGTTTGGAACGTTTCAATCCTTGTTTCCTATATCGGGTTCACCCACGTAGGCTTAGGAATGAACGTTGTTAAGGTTGGGATTTAAGTTATATTTTTTACGGATCAATTTTCGTGTATTTTTTTCGCAAAATTAATTTTTCCCCTCGGGTGAACAGTGATGGAACAATGTTCAAACAGTATCGTGAACAGTATATGGACATAGTCATTATTTACACAGTGTTTCGATGAACAGTACTCCGACAGGAACAGTGTTTTCGGCATGAACATACTTTGTACATTGGAGATTTCTCATTCACGTTTAGGGTTTAGGGTTCTTTGACGACCGTCTCTTAAAATACTACGATGACTTCTTCTGTGATATAGCACTACAACGCAGAAGATCAACGTACCACAGAGTGCTTTGAACTGTCCCGAAGAACAGGATGCAATTACGATGACATTGGTGTTTGATGCGACCGGGAATTGTTTTTCTGGAGGAACTGTTCTGGAAACACAGTGGAAGAGGAAATGAAAAATGAATGCGTTCTGAAATGTCTGAGTATCTGTATATATAGATAATCAGGGAAACTGAAAACATGACGTGTGTCGCGCTGTGACTGGATAACAAGCCCAACTGACGCTGGTTGGGCAAATAGTTGCCAATGTTTAGATTAACACACATTTCGACGGTCAAAAATACAAAATAAAGTTTTAGTAAAAATAGATTATTTTATAAGTAGATTCGTACGACCAACTGTTTGGTCGGGCGCGTTTATGTGTTTGATCCAAAATCTGGTAACCATTCAAACTTGTTAGTGTATAAGTCTGACACCAAGAACCAAGCAACACGATCAATCAAACACGATCTGCACATAAGCTACCAATCCACAAACAAGCAAAACAATAACAATCATCCCAACAAAAACCATCGAACAATCACGGAAAATCGCCAAATGACTCATCTACGTTCATCTTCTCCAACACAACCCTCCTCACATCCACCTCATTAGTCACTCCAGCACCACTTTGGCTCCAACCGCCTCCAACTTCTCCACGATCCTGTCTGCCTCCTCCTTCGCAACCCCCTTCTTCAACACCACAGGCGCCTTCTCCACCAACTCCTTCGCCTCCTTCAGTCCCAACTCCATCACGCTCCTCACCTCCTTAATTATCCAAAAGGATCACCAACGTATGCTGTGTATTGGAGAAACACATTTACATGACCCAATTCCTTAGGTCTCTCGATCATGAATTGGGTCAAACTAGCCCTCTACCCTTCAAAGAGATCGAACTTGAGAATGCATCTATGTCAATATGAACCCGGAATGGAAACTGGGTGTGCATTTCATACAAGAGATTTTAGAAGTTGTAACATGAACCTAACTCCAGCTACATATATTTCTCAATCGATTTTTCTATTATCTTCCAATATCATTTACTGTATGAATAAATAGCTTTTGCAACAAAAAATGGAATATAACATTTAGATTACCGAAAAATATCTTATTTAATCCTCGAGCTAAATATAGGTTCATAGATACTGAATTTATAGATAGGACACATCACAATCAACCTAAAATCACCCGTTGATATTCACTCCACACACGTTAGTTTTATTCTTTACGTGGTTGTGTTGCGTCTATAACACAAGTTGGAAAGTTTCGATCTGCTATAAAAGATCTGTTGTTTACTGGCTTAACAAAATTACGTATATTTGCAAAGACTTTCCATAGTAAACTTACGTTTTTGATCGAGTTATTTCTCCATTGAAATATTTTCCTTCAAGCTTCTATCTTCAATGAGCCTACAGGGCTATAGGGCTCTGCTGGTGGGGATCTGAGATTCAGGGGAGTACCTTGTCTGACAGCAGCGAGCGAGGCAAAATTCCAACAGCTGGGAGATGAACTGCTCACCGGGAAAAACATAAAAAAAAAACAAAACAAAAACCAACGAGGGTATATTTGTTTTGAGAATGAGATAAAATGAGATTATTAATTCCGGGTTAATAATCTAGGAATTATTTTAATCTAATGTATTTTAATGTTCAATCTTGTGTTTGTTTGCGACAGTTATGATAGGATTAATTAATCCAGTCCAAAGTTCAAATATGTTAGATATGTCAAACAAACAGAGAATAAAATTAAATAGGATTATTTTATATACAAATAATTTATCCCACCCCCATCTCCCATATGAGAGATTAAGTTAGTTATGTGGGACTAATAGTTATATCCTATTAAATTGTATAAATGATAAATGAAAAAGGATTGACTGAGGTTTTTATTTCATATACAAATAATTTATCCCACCCCCATCTCCCATACGAGGGATTAAGTTAGTTATGTGGGACTAATAGTCATATCCTCTTAAATTGTATAAATGATAAATGAAAAAGGATTGGCTGAAGTCTTGTCTCTCTAAAAATCTATTATATATTAAACGAAATTAGTTGAGATTGTACCTTAATTGAATATTTATAAATTTAGTTTTTTTTTACCAACAAATAAGTTATCCAAATAGTTTTTCAGGGTCGGATATTTTTAGATTTAGTTTTTTTTACCAAATAAATAGGTTATCGAAATAGTTTTTAAAACTCGAAAACTTTTAAATTTAGTTTTTTTATCAAGTGAATAAGTTATTTAAATATTTTTTTAAAATCAGATACTTTTGTATTTACTCATTCTTCAAAAATCCAATGTAATATCAATCAAATATAGTAAAACTTTTTCGGAATAAAATAAATATTGTATAAAATTGAAATAAATCTTAATATATCTTATACAATACATATCTTTCAACAAATAATTTATACAGTACCTATCTTTCAACAGAGTAGTTTAAATCACTTTAAATTTTAGGTTTGCTTACAATGTCTATTATCTTCAAAAATTTATACTAATCGAATCTATTTATATTTATCTCATGTACGTATGGATGTACAGACTAGTTGATACTGAAGATCAACGGGGCACGATTAGCTGATTCTTCTAAAACCACTCAAACTAATTTCTTTCCACAGCACAACTTCCAGATGCTCAACCAAGTACTTCATAGAAAGAAATGCACTCATGAAACCATGCCCATATGGAGCCATTTGATGTGATGCGTTGAACTATTTAACCTTGCTGAATAAGGTTATGTAGAGTGATTTCTTCGTTCTTGCTCGAAAAAGAGACGAGAGCAGTTAGACTACAATCTTGAGTTCGGGCACTTAACTGTTGGTGATTTTTCAACAGCTTCCGAAAAAGGATTAAAACTTGATTGGAGAAACTTATTCCGCAGACAACTTGGTGTCCACCACAACGGTAGCTGCAACATAGTTGCCGTTGTCGACGAGCTTCCTGACCTCATCTATGGCCTGTCCAAAGAGTGAACTTGCAGGTGTTCCAGTCCAAAGAGTGTCCTCTGTTGACATATAGGAGTCGGATGCCGAATAGAATCTTGATCTAAACCTCCCAGCTTCCAGAAACCATACAAATATAATGTAAGAAGCTACTCGGTTGGGGTCATTAAGTTCAACGGACATACTTTTCGCCTAATATTGGCAAATAAGCTCTACAAAAAGAAGATAAGAAGACTGAGATAACATGTATTTAGTACTCATATCTTGATACCAGAACATAATACCTTATCGGCTGACAAACCAAAATGAAGACAGAATAAAACTTTAACAATATTGACTCCACATCATCACCGTCTATTCCAAATCAT